>PVHP010008574.1:0-52816 GCA_004024765.1 Zapus hudsonius | reverse complement strand
CCCCCCCCAGCCATTGTTCACAGCTGGGGGAGGGCCTGGCCAGTCTTGCAACTGTCCTGTGAGTTTCTTGAGCCTTGCTTCCTTCCCTCCAGCAAGATGCTTCAATGATGAGGAGAGAGGTGCACAAGAGTTCCCATCTCCTGAGCCAGGGGCTGCCTCTCTTTGGGGGGCCCCACTGGCCCCGAGAGCCTGGTGTGTCTGCTCTCGCTCAAGCTTGTTAAAGCAGGCCATTTCTGCAGTATTAAAAAGCACACACGCAGCCTTTCCAAGAATGGATGGTGTCTCAATAACAAAATCGAAAGCGCTATCACGTAGTCCATCATCCAGGGACTGATACGAAGCACAAAAACACCTGCCTGGACCATTATGGCTCATTTTCACTCTCCAAAGAGCAGGTTTCACAGTGCCTCTGCCCCGCCATCACCTCCCCGGTCCCTCCCTGGGGCTCATGCCCACACAGCCCGTCCATGCTGCACTCTACTCCATCCAGGTTATTATCCAAAAGGAAACACATTTACTTAACAAGCCTTAACGTCCTAACACTCACCTAGAGAGCACACGAGCTTCTGATTATTTTTAATCATCTAATCGTCTCCCTGGAAGGATGCAAGCAGACGGCTTCCCAAATCATGCCACCCAGAGCACCCTGAAAAGTATCAGGGTGAGGGAAGAACCTGATGGCTGCCACAAGAGTTACCTATATCTGGGAGGATATCTCCTGGTCCAGGTCCGTGAGTCAGACATCGTCCATGTATGCTGCTTCCCGACTGGAGTGACACACAGAGGAACTCAGGCCTGTGACCTTAGGGATCTTGGGGGGGGGCTCCATGAGGAATGTCCAGTCCCCTGTGTCCTCTCTCCAACATCTCTGGTACTTTTCATATGCTGAGCTATCTAAAAAGGAACCTTTGCCCTAGATGAATTGTTTCTGGGTATGTTGGGTTAATTAATGTCATTGTTCACTGGGCTCTGAGTGGCTGGATGTTTAGGATGTCATAAAATATGTAGACGATCTTTCCAGAAATGGGCCCCCACTGAAGCTGACTTTAAAGAAGTCTTCCAGTAGGCTGAGGAGATGATGGCTCAGCCGGTCAAGTGCTTACCTTGTCGTGGTGGTTAATGTTCTCATTGCTGGGACAAAACCCCTGACCAGAAGCAGCTTTATGGAAAGAAAGGATAAAAAAGAAATAACCGCTTACAGTCTCCAAGTTCCCTCACAGTGGGGAAAACATAGCAGAGCAGACAAGGGAAGGTGACATCTTGTCATATCAGCTGGGGGGAAGTGTGCAAGAGTGAGCTGGCTGTGAACATGGGCTGGGCTAATCAACCTCAAGGCCTGCCCCCAGTGACACCCCTCCTCCGTCAAGGCCCCACCAGCTGGGGATTAAGTATGAGACTTAATCACAAATGGCCACACCCTGTGTGCAAGTGGACCTGAGTTCAATCCCTAGAACCCATGTTATAAAAAAGCCAGGCTTGGTGGTGCACACTTGTAATCCCAGCACTATTGAGGAATGGACAGGAGGATCCCTGGAGCTCACTGAGCAGCCTAGCCTAGCCTAATTGGTGAGCTCCAAGCCTATGAGAGACCCCGTCTCAAAAAAATGTAAACAGCATTCTTAAAGGATGACACCCAAGGTTTTCTCTGGCCTCCATATGCATGTGCACAAACACATACACACACACACATGTATGTGCACACATTAAAAATAAATAAATAAATTAGCCATTGGGCACACCCAGGGACTCACTGGCTTGCTCTGTGACCTGGGCTGGAATGATCTTTTGATCTGGAGGCATCCAGTATTTCATTAATTTACTCAGTAGGTATTTGCCACATACTGCTGGATGCCAAGATCTGAGCTGGGTGCCAGGGCGTCCACTGTGCTCAGGAGGAGATGGTGAGGAGCCCTTTCTGCCACTTGGCCTGTTGGAGGAGTGAAGAGCACAGAGGAAATGTGACAACGTAAGAATGAGCACCGGGGGCTATATCAGGGGGCCTTGCAAGGCAGCCCTGACCCTGCCTGGCCAAGTGTCGCTCCATTGTTCCTGGATCCCACCCCAGAACTAGTGTTCCAATCTCTCCATCTCCCATTTCTCCCCCACTTTCCCCAGCCTGCTCCTGGGGATCCCCTCATTCTGGGTAGACACCTCACTCCCACTCATGGCAGGAGACACAGAGAACCCTCTCTAGCCAGGTGCGCCTCTTAAACTCTACCCTCCCCTGGCACCCACAAACTCTTTTTACATGATCACCCAGGGTCTCCAACCTCAGCCCCAGGTAAAAGCAGCTGTATGGGTTTGCCAATGAAGATGCTGGGCTGAGCCCTCCTCCCTTTTACACCCATGAGCAGGCATGGTTCCCAGCTGAGCACAACTGGCCTGGATGGTCTATACTCATTCAGGATGCCCACAAAGCGTACAGGGAGGCTGTGATGGGGTAAGGGGGTACAAGCTGTCTGCTGCTTACTGAGGAGTGAGCTCCAGGAACTGTGGACTCACTATCCACATGCTGGGAAGGGGACTTAACCAGCAGCTGAGACCTCAGGGCTCTCAGGATATGAAGGGGCCCCTCAGCCCTGCTGGCCCATTGCCAATAGCTGTGCATGGTTGTACAGAATTATACACACATAGACTTCTGAATGAATACTGGTACCTGCCCCAAGAGCTGGATATATCTAAAGTACATCAATCTATCATGTTCACATACATATCTGGGCATTTTTTTCTTCCTTCCATCCCTTATTATTTTTGTTTGTTTTTGTTTGTTTGTTTTACATAGTCTCATGTAGTCCAGGTTGGCCTCAAACTTGCTATGTATGTAGCCAAGGATAACCTTAAACTCCTGATCCTCCTGCCTCCACCCCCTGCTTGCTAGGATCACAGGCTTTTGCCACCCACGTTTTCAAACCCAGGATGCTGGCCCCAATCCCAAACAGCTACAGCAGTTCCTGGACTTTGCCCTGGGGCTCCTCATTTCCCCCACCCATTCCTGTTGCCTCCACCTTGCAGGCTCTACACCCTGTGAGCCCTGGCTGGCCCTCCTGGGAGCTGTCTGCTCAGCACCAGCTCAGAAGGGGCTTCGGAGACTGACAGTTATTAAGAAGCACAGCAGGACTCACCCATGATCTGAGCTCCAAAGTCCTGGCTCCTTCACTGTGACTGAGACGATGTGATCTGAAATGCTGTCAGCTCCCCCAGCGAAGCTGGTGTTCTGTAAATGTGTGATTTTTGTCTGGATATTCACCTCGAGAATTAACTATCGTGCCCAAGACTTCCTCAGTGGGAAGAGAGAGGGCCCAGAGAAAATGTGGCAAGAACAGAGAGAAGGAATGAAGTGAGGAGGGCAGGCGTAGGGGATGGGGGCTCACCTGGGTCCTGATGCTTGTCACATCCCCTTTCAGCCCTCCCATCACCCTTCCCCAGGGAAGTGGGCTTGATTCCCACTTCAGAGAAGTAGCTTGGGCCCAGGGATGTGTGAGACCCTGGGAATCTGGTGGATACAGAACCCAGCACCTTCCTGGCCTTGACTCCCTGGGCGCTGAGTGGCTGGTGTTGCCTTTCAAGTGAAGCTGAGGACAAGCTGGTTGTGGTCTTGTCTTCTGTGGGTGGGCACACATGCAGCATGGCTTGAGCGTGGAAGTCATTGCTCACCACTGTGTTCACCAAGCTAGCTGGCCTTCAGGCTTCCAGATCCTTTTCCTCCAGACTTCACCTCCTATCTCCCCACAGACACTTGGGCTGTATCACCCAGCTTGATGTGGGTCTGGGGATCTGAATTCAGGTCCTCACACTTCCGTGGCAAGTTCTAATCCACGGAGCCATCGCTCTGGCCCCAGGGTTGTATTTGTAGAACAGCTTTGGCATCGAGTATTGTGCCATCCAGGATCATTAACAAGGACAGTACATGGGGCATGGCCATTGGCAGCCATCCTTCCAGGGTGCCAGAGTTTCAGAAGTACCCTGCACCCTGACAGTGCTCATAGAGACCAGAAAAAAAGACAAAGATAAAAACAGGAAGTTCTGCCAGGCGTGGTGGTGCACACCTTTAATCCCAGCACTCGGGAGGCAGAGGTAGGAGGATTGACATGAGTTCGAGGCCACCCTGAGACTACATAGTGAATTCCAGGTCAGCCTGAGCTAGAGCGAGACCCTAACTTGAAAAACAAAAACAAAACAAAACAAAAAAACAGGAAGTTCTGATTCTCATAGATTTGGGCAAACAATTTTATTTGGCTACTGTTAACCCTGTGCACATTTATCCTTGGCTGAAACGGGGTCTCCCAGGAAAAGTCCTTGATAAGGCAAAACAACACCCTGAATGATAGACCCAGGAGACCTCCTGGTTTTTTGCACATTTATTACCTGTCTTAAACAAGAGACTCCACCTTGATTTGGAGTGTTATTGACCAACCACCAGAAGAAACATTAAATTTTACTTGCTTCTACCAAAATTTTCCCCCAAAGGCTTCTCTTTCTTGCTCACAGCTTTATGGGTCTCCGTGTGTCAAACCAGGACACAAATCTCCCTCTGTTTCCAAGTGCCCACTGAGCTGGTAAACAGGGCCAACGCTCACAGAGGCCCCAGCATTTCACCCCAAGGCTGCTGGCAGCACTGTTCTGTCTTTAAAGACAATTTAGTCAGTTCTTTTCTCCCCTCAAAGAGTTTAAAGCCCTTAAAAAAAGAGACTCCATTGTGAAAATGTCATGAGGCCAGGAGCTATTGTCTTAGCTTATTACCCAGCTCTCGATGAGAGTTTTAAACTGTAGAATCAGGATCTTTCTATTTCTGATGTCCCATTTCTCGAAATAGGAATGTAGGAGCTGAGTCCCCAGCCCAGATTGCCCACCCGGGCCTTGGGTCTTAGACAGTGCCTATCTTAGCACTCAGCAGAGCATCCATGTGCCCTACCGAAGGCCACTACATTTGGGAGGCCACCAGGGTCCAAGCACCAAGGAAAAGGACACATGCAGATCTTAGAAGTAAGACATGCGTTGACTTTTCTGATGAGTCATTGAGTAAAATACAACATGTGAAATTGTCTTAGAAACTTACAGGTAAGCTCAGAAGAATACAGAATACGTGAACTGAAGTTCCCAGAGAGAAGCCACGCCCACATAGAACATTCTATAAGGTTGATTAACTGCTCAGAACTTCAGGGGGAGCTGGAATGTTGTAGGTCCCGGAGTCAAGTTATCTTGCCCCTAAATAGTATGTATTGCTCCCCCCCACCTCTGTGTGTGACCTAACACTCTTATGACTCTTAGGTAAATCTTTTGGAATGTAAGGAAAGACTCCTAGCTTCCTCCGACCCAAAGGCTAAGAATGTCATCAGACAGTACCTGAAGTCTGTAGCCGAGATTTCCCCTTTGCTGCAACCCACCCACTTGACATTTCCACCAATGTACTTGAAAAATGTCTTGATTTATGGCTTTCTTTGCTCTGTTACTGTAAAAACTTAATGAAACCGTCATCATAATGGAAAATGGAAATTTGGGTAAACTGAACTCAGGGCATATTGGGCTCCAGAATAAACTATCTCTTGTTCTCTTTGAGATGAGACTTGGGACTTTTCATGTTAACAGGTTCCTTCTTGCCTGAGGTCAACAATGAGAGGTGATTCCTGGTACCAGAACTCCTCATCTCTTCATCAAAGGCACCCAAACAGCTCTTCAAAGATGCTGTGGTGTCTTGGTGATGAGAAAGCCAGCCATTGCTAAAGGCACTCAAGGGGTGCTAGGTGGCAGGGTGTTGAGGGGCTTCCAAGTTTTGGTGAGGACTCAGATGGACTGGCCCTGTATTCATCGGAGTTCTCTAAAAATAAATCTAATCAACAGAGTGAATATACATTACAAAGGGGATTGATTAGATTGACTCGCGTGATCTGGCTGGGAAGTCCCAACAATGACTGTCAGCATGCTGGGGACTCAGAACCTGCTAGCTAACTGCTCAGTCCACAAGGCTTCTTTCAACCTAGTTCTAAAGACCTGGAAGGTTCCTGGAGAACACTGGTCTCCAGCCCATGTTAGAAGGCCGAAGATGCTGGAGCCATGTGAGTGAAGGGTCGGGGAAGCAGCAGCAATAGTGTTGAATGCACTTGAGCAAGAGACAGAGGCAGACAGCCAGAGGAGGTGCTCCTCCACCCCACCCCCCATCCGCACCCCAGATCTCTTTACATGGAGACTATCAGAAGGTGCCACCCACTCTGTGGGAGAGACTCCTCCCCTCAATTAATCCTTCCAGGAAATAACCTCACAGAGCCACCCAGAACATGCCTCTTAGCTGATTCCAGATCCAGTCAAGTTGGATTTCAAGATTAACCATCCAGCGCATTCATCTACCCACGAGGGTGAATCCCTGATCACCTCCTAAAAGTCTCTCTCATCCCACAGAGGGAATGAAGCTTCCACCTGAGTTCCAGAGGGGACAGGTCATCTTCAACTCACAGCAGTGTAGAGAAGGGATGGAGACAGGAGTCTCATGGATATCCACCTCTAGTTGGTTCCTTTGTAGGTGCAGGAGGCAGAGCTGGGTCTCTGCTTGCAAGAAGTGGAAATCTAAACTTTTCCTCATTCTACCCATTGCTATACACAAAAATGAATTCAACACAGACCATAGACATAAGTGTTAGAAGTTAGAGCTGTCATTTTTCTCAGTCATTCTTCTGTGATAGATAGAAATTATTTGGACAGGATATATAAAAAAGCAGAGGTAAATTTTAATCTTTTATTAAAATTTAAACTGTTTTTCAAATTGAGAAGGCATGTTAAGAAAACAAAGAAAGCCACAGACTGGGAGAAGTGAAAGCCTCCAGGTACACCCTGCTTTTTCCTCTGACCTCTGCATATCTAGGTTATCTGTTAGAAGGTGCCCACTTTGAAAATAAGTCTTTCCCTACTCAGTTAACTCTGTCTGTAAATGCCCTCACAGACATGCCCAGATGTATGTCTCATAGAGTCCTAGTTTAAATTATTAACTTGGCAGAACCTAGAATCACCTATAATTAATCTCTTGGCATCCTGTGATGATTAGGTTTTGTTGTCAACTTGGATCATTTTAATTATCTTGGGTGGGTCTCTGAGGATGTTTACAGGAAGACAGCCTCTCAGCAAGGGGCTGGATGTAAAGAAGCTCAAAGAAGCTGGAAGTAAACATCCTTTCCTGCATGGGCCATGCAGGAAGGAAATTCCAGAGACTCAGGAAGCCATTAAGCATGGGGAAGGGTTGCAAGACTCCACCCTAAGCCTATATAAAGGAGAAGAAATTCTCTCCTTGTCCCTCCTGCCTGTTTCCTGTTCTGTGTGTGTAGTGTTGGTGATGGGTTTTTCTCTCTGCTCGGACCTGTGAAAGAGGGCCAGCCTCTTTTGCTGTTACGGAACTTCCCCTCAATCTATAGTTTCAATAAATACATTCCTTCCCCAAATTGTGCCTGGTTTGAAGATTCATCCCAGTGGTGTTTGGCTGACTATGACACATTCCTTGAGGAATTATCTTAATTGAGGCAGAAAGACCCACCTTTGAATGGACACAGTACTATTCCATGGGCTGGGGCCTTGGACTGAATCAAAAAGAGAAAGCATCATCACTCTGGTTCTTCACTATGGATTGAATGTGACCTTCAAGCCCCTGAGACCATGCCTTCCCTGCCATGAGGACTGCATCCTTGAACTGTGAGCTGAAATAACCCGTCCTTCCTTAAGTTGCTTCTTGTTGAATATTTGGTCACAGCAATGAGAGAGTAACTAAGACGCCTAGGTAATTCCAAATCCTGTCAAGTTGTCAATCAAGACCAACCGTCACAGGAAGGGGACCTGGGCAGTAAGATGCTGCCAGCCTCTTGTATTACACCCACTACTGATGTACTTGACCAAAGCAAGACATGTGAGCAAGTTCAGAGCGTGTCTATCACGGCTGCTGCTGTCCCTCACGGACATCAGATTTCAGCCTCTTTGACCTTCCAGTGGGAACTGAATCCTAACCCTAACCAGAGCTCTCCATTGAATTCTAGGCCTTTAGCACTCGATTGAGACTGCGGAGTCATCCGGTTTTGTGGACTGAGCAGCTACTGGGTTCTCAGCATCTCCACTCTGAAGCTGGCCATTGTTGGGCCACCCACTGGAAAGCAACCCAATAAATCCTCTTGATAGCACATCCTATCCTATTGGTTCTGTTCCTCTAGAGAACCTTACCTAGCACATCACCCCTGCTGCCCTTTCACCAATGACACACAGACTTCCCAGCCACTCTCACGGCCCACGGACCTCCAGCACTGACCAGCTTCCAGAGTCCACAGAGTAACTCGAAACACCCTAGACCGTCCTCAATGGGTGGCTGGATGGTGGCAAACATAACTTTCACTCACAGCAGCATGAGTAATGCTACCACTGTGGCTGTGTGGGGATGCTTTGTTCCATGGCAGAAGCTGACTGATATGAGAGATTAACCTCTGAACTTTCAGGGAAACAAGACACGTGACCACCTTTTGGCTTTTGCTATCTTGTTGAATTTCTTCTTCAAGGGAAAAACAGAAATCTGAGCTCTCTCTCTCTCTCTCTCTCTCTCTCTCTCTCTCTCTTGCTCTCGCTCTCTTTACTCTTCTGAGGTTCTGATAACCACTCAAAGGCCTTGTGCAAGCATATCTATCCATCCGTTTCTATCCAATTCATCTATATCCATCTATCATCTATCTGCCTACCTCTCTACCATCTATCATCTATTATCCATCCATTGTCTACTTACCTATCTAGTTATGTGTTCTTAGATGAAGTAAAATAATCATATTCAAGGTGTGGATTCTTGGGGACATATCAAATGAACACGACTGTTTTAACCTTGTCTCTGGTGTTATCTCTCATGGCACCTGTCATCCATCACAATCTTTGGTCGTGATGACTCTCATTTAGTCATCTGTTTCCCAACCATTTCCAGAACCCCCTCGCCATTGGCTGGTGACACCTACAGACTCAGAAGTGGTACATGCCTGCTCTTAATCGGGACCTCTAAGGGTGACCCACCTCAGGCCTGAGGAGATAGTAACATGTTTGCCTTGCAAGCAGAAGGACTTGGATTTAAGCCCCAGACTCATGTAAAAAAAAAAATCCAACTATTGTAGTGCATGCTTGTAATCTCAGCAGCACTGGGAGAGACAGATTGGCCCCCGAGGCTTACAACAGTCAGTCTAGACTACCTGGTGAGCCCCAGGCCAATGAGTGATCTTGTCTCAATAAAAAGGTAATGGACAAAGACCAACTGCTATATCCATTACTCCACACTGATTACCGATTATGCCACTGAGGAGGGCCCTCAGAGGAATGGGGACACAAGAGAATAACCCAATAGAAATATGGTCAGATTGCAATATGTTCATACATCGAAGTGCTCAAGAAAAATATTTTAAAGGTGCACGGAGGGCTGGAGAGATGGCTCAACTATTAAAGGCACTTCCTTGCAAACCCTGCCAACCCAGGTTCGATTCCCCAGTACCCTTGTAAAGCCAGATGCACAAAATGGCACATGCATCTGGAGTTTATTTGCAATAACAATAGGTGCTGATGTGTTCTCTCTCCTCCCCCTCCTGTCAAATAAATATATATTTTTAAACAAAACGTGTACGGTGATGGAAGAATGAGATATAGGGTTGTCCTCTGGCCTCCCCACATACAAACACACATGTGCACACAAACGACATCTGCACACCCACAAACATATCATACATTTGCACATATATTTGAAAAAGAAGAAAGAAAAGAGTGACCCACTTCCTCTCCAATTCTGGGACACTTTGTGTTCATCAATTAATTATGATGCCTTCACTTCATCACTCTGTGCCTTGCCTTCCTCCACCCCATGGAGGACGCATCTGTACAGGCTTGCAATTCCCAGCCCTGTAGAGGGGAGGGTAGCTCTAGCCTGCAGGCTGAGGCATCAGGGCAGAAACTGGACCTGTAACACTTGAGGCCCAGCCTCTGCTTCCCTCTCAGAGGCAGCTCCTGAGGTTGGGAATGAGGCAGCAAGTTTTCTCTCCAGTCTTAGAATTCAAGTGGGGTGACAGCAGGAACTGGTGGTGGGCGGCTGTCCTGGGTCACCTCTCCTGGTGAGAAGAGGCGGGAGGTGACTTGAAAGTGTCCCAGGCTCAGAGATGAAGCAGATCTGGCCAAGACATGTCCAGAGATCCCCACCTAGGGAAGCGTGTGGTCGAGTCACAGGCACCAGACAGCCTCTGACCTATTGTCCAACCCCTGCCAGGCCCCTGTCTCTCTAGACCAGACTAGCCCTTCCAGCCTGGTCCCTAAAGGGGTTCAGCTCAAGGCTGGAGCTCTCCAGGAGCCAATGTGCCTGCCTGATTGTGAGCTGGGACAGTGGTGGTCCTCAGGAGAAGGAAGTCAGTGCATGTAGCTTTCTGGGTAAGGCTCCAGTAATGGCTGATCCAGGATCACCAGCTAAAGGGAAAGGTTCCTTCAGGCATGCAAAAAATGAGAAGCCAGAGGGATGGGGATGGCTCAGTGGTTAAGAGTGCTTGCTGAGCAAGCATAAAGACCTGAATTGATCCTGACACCCATGCGAAAAGCCAGGCATGGCCTCACACACCTGTAACCTCCGTGTAAAGAGAGGCGAAGAAGACAGGAGAATCACTGGGCACATGCTCAGCCACTTTAACAGAGAGGAACAGGTAGAGCTCTAGGCTCAGTGAGAGACTCCATCTCAAGGAAAGAAGGGGGAAGAGTGACAGAGGAGGACACCCAGTGACTCCCTCTGGCCTCACACATGTGTACATCTGCCCACATACCTGCATACACCATACACAAATGGCCACACAGTCTTTCCTGTCTTCTCTGTCCCTCTTCATATCCCAGCTGCCCTTGCATATGTCCCTCCCTCTGTACCCTCACTGAGGACTGGCCACCTCTTTGCCTCCAGCCCACAGTCTGTCTGCACTCTGCCTTTCCACAGCCTACAGAAGTGGGGCCAATCTGTCCCCAGGTTGGTGCCCAACCCTCACATGAATCCAAGTCCCCCTCCACATGGAGTCGTGGGTGGGAACATAAGAGTAGAGTTGGAATCTCAAGTCACAACCTCTGAACCACAGGAAGGCAGTGCCCCCATGCCATACCCAGGCACGGGGGTCACCCACGTGCAGCCCACACCCCACTCTCTGAGAAGAGGCAGCCAGCCTAATGGCAGCTGGACAGAAGATGAAGGATCTTTCCTAGGTCGGGGGAATCCTGTGCTGGCCTCAGGATTCCATGAGGACTCAGGACTATAGGACAGGGAAGATGGTTTGGGTCTTGGAGAACTGCAGGCCCCAGGTCAGATTCTGGCTCTGCAGAGATAAATTCCTTTCAAGACACATGCTTTCCCATACACAGCATGGGATAATAACAGCTCTGGACCACGGGGATGCAGTGGGGTACACTGGACCTATGTGCAGTGCCCCACCAGCCTGGCACAATCAGTACATGGGAGATGATGTCACCACTGTTGGTGACACCATTGCTACCTCTGTCATCACCATCATCACAGTTCTTATCCTCGGTTTGGAAGGAGCGACTATCACTGAATGTGGGGACAGGGCAAGGATACCGAGTCTCCCTTCTTTACTGAACACTGTCCAGCTTTCCTGGCATGTGGCTCCTTTTGCCCCTGAGAGAGTACAGTGGTACCACCCAGTATTCAGATAGAGGGGTGAGGCCCCAGGTCCCACAGCATAGCCAGAGCAGCCACCAATGGTATTTCTATGTGACCAGCCCTGACCCAGGCAGGTGAGCCAGGACCCCACAGAGCAGCCTTTGCAAGGGATTTCATGTAGGGGGACTTATCTGCTCAGCTCCCAGCTTGGGCTTGAGGAAATGAATCCCTAGTGTGCAATAGCCTTGTTATTAACGTTATTAGGCCACCAGTGTGCCTCGTCATCACAGCCACGAAGAGCAGCTGGACAAGTTGCAAGAACACCCTGAGTCTGAAAAAAAACAGAAAAGGAGGAGCTCTGGGGGGCAGGAGAAGCCAGATGGACCCCTTCCAAGCTTCCATATGTCCGTGTGCATGTGTGCAATGTGTCTGCCTGCTTATCTATCACGTCCCCTATTCAGGGACAGAGTTGTCCATGGTGGGAAGGGCTACTCTGAAGTCTGCTCAGCCTACACTTTCCACCCGCCTGAGAATTCCTCCCTCACTCTGGGCATTTCCTGTGTCTGCAGAATAGGCAGCCAGCCAGTGGCTCCCAGGAAACCACTGAATAAGGTGTTGAAATAGCACAAGGGCCAAAGGGTAACAAAGGGGCAGAGAGGCCTGGAACAGAGCTCATGGGAAGGAAAGTCTCTCTCTAGCCCAGGAAGTGGCTGCCAGGGGGAACTGGGGCCTAAGGGGCTGCAGGGACAAGTGGACACAGAGCAGCTAGTAGAGAGTGGAGAAGGGCCCTGGCCTGGACCTCCAATCTTGGTGACTCTCGGGAATGTACTGACATGTTTTCTGTCCTTTTTAAAAATATATTTTATTTACTTATTTATTAGAGAAAGAGAGAGAGAGAAAGGCAGACACAGAGAGAGAATAGGCGCCTCAGGGCCTCCAGCCACTACAAACTAACTCCAGACACATGCAACACCTTGTGCATTTGGTTTTATGTGGGTCCTGGGGAATCGAATTCGGGTCTTTCTGCTTTGCAGCAAAATGCCTTAACCACTAACCCGTCTCTCCAGCCCCATTGTTTTTAATCTTTCTATCGATAGCTTCCATAATTATAGACCATAAGCCTTCCCTCCCCACCCTCCCTCATATCTCTTCCCCCTCTCAATTAGTCTGGTTTTTTTCCAATGTCATCATCTTTTCCTCCCATTATTTGCAGGTATTATCAGGCACTGCACTTCAAAATCATGAATATCAAGGCCATTTTGTGTCTGGAAGTTTGCATTGTAAGCAGTCCTACCCTTCCTTTGGTTCTTACACCTCCTCCACAATGGACCCTGAATCTTCTAGCCTCCTTTGAAGCAAGTGCTTGTCCCCAGATGTGACTAGATATCCCTAAGTGCCCAGCTCTGCCTTTGGAGGTCAAAGGGCTCCTGGAGGGGCTTTGGGCTGCCAGCACATTCCACAGATGCCACCCAGTGGCCTGCCTGGCGGGGGTGGGGATGGGGGGAGTCTGGTAAAGCTCCTTCAAATGGGGGCTTGTGTGCCTTCTTGGTCACAGGGACTGCAGAGCCCAGTCCTGGCCCCTCCTCAGCAGCAGCTTGGCCTGAAGCTGCCCAGCTGCCTGGCCCTATAAAAGGAGACAGGTTTTCGGGGAGGAGGGAGGAATAAGCATCTTTTCTTCCAGACTAGCACATGTGTCTCTTACCTGGAAAATCAGTTCAGGCATGTCAGGTGCCCTGGAGCCCTGATGCATCTATGGGAGTTCTTCAGGAAAGTTCCCAGCACTGGCTTTACCAGGCTATCCCCTGAGAAAGACAGCTGGACATTCCTGTATGGCTGGCTGCTCTGAAGTTTCCCAGTAGGCAGAGAGGGACAGATGGTGACCCTCCGCTCATCCCCTCTCCAGGTTCCAGAAAGCAATTAGCTATGCAATAGCACATGACTGCATACAGGCATGTTAAAACCTGAATGTCTGTGTAGTCCTGGGGACCTTGAGCCCAGTCCTATGGGAGAGCAAGAGGGTTGTGTATCTGAAAATACCCTGTGAAGGAGTCCCTATGAGTTCTGGCCCAAATGGGAGTGACAGGTCCCATTATGGGGGACACGTGGCTATACCATCTGAGAGCTGACAATGCAACCTCTGAGTCCAGAGAGACTCACTTTCCAGATATGAGTGATCAGTGTCAGTCCCTGGGAGCCAGTGCCCTGAAGGACATCAGGTTTTGGGGTAACTCTATAGTTGGGGTACAGTGATGGAGTTGTTGCTACCCAAATGGCAATCACAGAGATGCTCACTGAGGACAAGTGAGGAGAGGCCTGCACAGCGATGGCCGAGAGCTTCCTGATGTCTCAGTGGGGGCTGTCTGATGGCAAGAAGGAAAGAGATGATCCGGCCAGGGCCAATGAGGGGTGGGATTTGTCACTCTGTATTCAGGACACCAAATCCATTGTTGGCACATTCAGTGAAGCGACAGCGACACCAAGGTGACAGCAGGAAGAGGCAGTGGAACGACTACGCTGTGCTGGCTGGGATGCAGAGATCTGAGGGGACATTGGCCACACTTTGACTCCAGGGTCTCCCTGAGACTCCGTTTCCCTGTCACAGTAAGTCTGAGAAGCATATCTAAGCTCTGGCCCAGCTTTCAGATGGCTCTGTAACATTCAGCAGCAATCAGTGATCAAACCTAGATGTTAGAGGGTGTGTTGGGTGGGGGGTAGGGGATGGTTGGAAGTGGGTGAACAACTCCCTCAGGGTGCAAGAAGTGTTTCTGCCATAGGACAGGGTCCTATGACAGTGGGTGGAATCGAAAATGGGGCCAGCACCACGAGAGAGGACAACTATGGGCTCAGATCTGAGGATAGGAAACGATTAGGGAGCCGGCATCACTCTCTACAGTCCCAAGGTACGTGAACTCAGATATCTGCAGCCCATATGCAGGCTCTCCCTGCAGATTCCCTTTTAGCAAGAGCCCAGGGCCTGCAGCCAGGCCAGCCAGGGCAGACTAACCTCGCAGGAGCCAAAGCCACAGTGACCTGAGCCGGGCTGTGGGCTGTGAGCTGAGCTTCTCTGCCTACGTCTTCACTGGTAGGCAGAGGACAGTGGGTCAGTGGGACCACCCGGCTGGGAGTAAGGACATCACTGAACAGAGTGCTATGGTGGCTAAAGCCTCGGCGGATTTGACTTAATCTCTGGCCTCTCAGGAAATAGAATTTAACCAGAAATGGCTCAAAGAAGGAGACTTGGTTGGAGGGTCCTAAATAAAAGCCTTAAGAAGCCAGGGCTGACAACCACAGCCATGTGAGGTGGTGTGGGTAGGTAAGGATCCTCACAGCCCCTCAGAGCTCAGCTGACTCAACCTCCATGACGAGACGGGGGTATCTCCATCTCTGGCCTGAGCAGCATGTGTAGTGCTTACAAGGTGTGCAGTGAGGTTGCCTGGAGAGAGGGGCCTAACAAACAACACTGACCACTGACCACTGACCAAGAGGTGATGCCACAGGCTCCACTGAGCTTCCTGCAGGGCTAGCACCCCCCACAACATGATGAGGGGCCACCCAAGAGAGCATAAGCCAAGCTCGGGGGATGGGGGATGGGATGAGGGCTCAGCCCAAGTCCTGGACTGCCAGCCCAGCCTCTTTCCGGGTATCTCTGACCTCAGACATTTGTCAAGGACATGCCTCAGTAGCCTTTGTACTCCTTAAATGATCAAGAATGCAGACCCTCTCCACTCTCTCTCTCTCTCTCTCTCACTCTCTTCCTAAAGACAGGCACCATCTGGTGGTAGGGACAAGCCCACTTAGTACATGAATTGTCCCTTGCCGAAGGTGCCAAAGAGACCTTCAGGTTTAGTCAGGACATAGGGTAGCAACCTATGCTAGGGTGCCATCTAATGGTCAGCTTTAAACTGCAGGAAGACTCCAGCCTGAGCTGGAAGTTTTATAGGTGCTGATCTTATATCTAGTTTATAGGGACTCTTAGGTTCCAGCTCCTGAGTGATGAGCCTGAGGCAGGGCCAAGAATATGCATCTCCAGAAAGCCCATGAGGAAGCCTGAGGCTGTAGGCCTGGGCCTCCAATGGCATAGAGCTAATCTTGATAGAGATTCAGTAGGCAGCAAGTGTTTATGGGAGACCATCTGTACCAGGCATGGGTACCCAGAGCCCAGCAAGGGGCCATAGAAGATCCTTCTACTGGGAGTGGACCCTAGGGTTACAGAGTCCAGTGAGAAGGTCTGTTGGAGTGTGGTGTCAGTGTCCCCAGCAGGTGACATCTAAACTCCGTCAAATACTTTGAACCTGAGGTCTATGGAGGTGTGGAATGCAGCTGCTGTCTGATTCCACGTGTAAGAAATAGAAGCTCAGAGTTCAGCCCTGGGCCGAGGGCTAAGGCTGTAGCTTAGTTGGTAGAATGATAGTGTCCTAGTCAGCCACACTCCACTGGGATGAATCTCCAAACCAGGCACAGTTATGGGAGGAAAGGATTTATTGAAGCTACAGATCCAGGGCAAGTTCCATAATGATGAAATGGCTTCCTGAGTCTTTGGAATTTCCTTCTTTCACTACCCTCCCAGGAAGGGATGTTAATTTCTAGCTTCCCCGAGCTTCCTCACATTCTACCCCTTACTGAGAGGCTGCCTTCCTGTAAACATCCTCAGAGACCCACCCAAGATAATTAAAAAGATCAAGTTGACAACAAAACCATCACACCTAGCATCAGAAGGCCCTGTGTTCCATCCCCAACATCACATAAACTCTTTATTCCCAACATTTAGAGGTAGAAACAGGAAGATCAGAAGTTTGAGGTCATGCTCAATTACCTGGTGAATTAGAGGCCAGCCTGTAATACGTGAGATCTTGTCTCAAAACAAGCACACAAAAAATATGAGGAACCAAATTCAATCCTCAGAACCCACACAGTGCCCAAATTCTAGGCATGGTGGTGTGAGTTTATTTATTTATTTGGTTGTTTGTTTGTTTGTTTGTTTGAGGCAGGACCTCACTATAACCCAGACTGGCCTCTAACTCATTCTGTAGCCCCAGGCTGGCTTCAAACTCATGAAAACCCTTCTACCTCAGCCTCCCAAGTGCTGGTACTAAAGGCATGTGCCACCTGGCTGGTGGCATGAGTTTATGACCTCCAGCAATAAGGAGATAGAAACCCAAGGATCGATGGGGCTTGCTACCAAGCCAGGTTAGTTTAATTGGCAAGATCCAGGACAGTGAGAGACTCTGTCTCTTAAAAAAGGTGGACAGCACTCTTGAGGACCAACATCTGAGGTTGTCCTCTGGCATCTGTATGTGTGCACACACATGTGTACCCACACGCAAACACACATATGCACACCACACACATTCACATGCCAGAACCATAGACAACTGTGCTCTGTGGACTCACCCAGCTGCCCAGAGCAGGGCAGAAGCCACCATGGGATGTGAGATTTTGAAAGAAGCCCTGTGACCCCCTGCTGGCTTTGCTGATGTGACTTGTGGGGAAGCTAGCTCCTCTGAGCTCACTGTCAAGGTTAAAGGGACATCTGGTTGTGAAGGTACAGGGACAGCTGGCTCCCTGGGCTAAAGGGTCCCTAGTGAGCAAGCATTATCGGAAGGTAGTCCAAACACTGCCTTGGGGACAGCAGCTCCCCCAACTATGTGACACAGATGGACTGATGACCACTGTCCCCACACATGACCAGTGAGCAGGCAGCCATGCTTAGCCCTTCTGTAAACCTTTTTGAGAATAAAGGGCCAGCTATAAAGATGGACCACGTGGGAACCCTGTTACTGCAGGAGCAGATCCCTGTAGAGGACAGATACCACACAGGCCAGCCAGATGACATCACAGCATCTGTGCCAGAGCCAGATGTGCTATCTGCTCTCACTCACACACATGGTGCCAGACAGGTACCAACCTCCTCTCCTGCCATTACATGGACTCACCCGAGGGACCAACGGGAGCCTTCCCACCTTACATAATGGGTTCAAAAGACAGGCATTCAGGTGCTGGGTCTGCAGGTGACAGGATAAAAAGAGAAAATTTGGGGGGGCATGAGTCTGTTTGAAGCCTCTCACTGGCAGAGAAGCACGAATTCCAGCCCAGTTAACAACCATTGAAGGCCCTTCTCCTTTTCTCCTTTTCCTAGCTGTAGACCTACAATTTTCCAGGAATCTCACCCAAAACTTCATTTACAGTAAAAAGCCATGCCCTACATTCCTGTGCAAACCCTCGTGGCTCCTGGTTTTATCTCATCAGATTGTGGCACTTCCAGAGACACCCTAATCTCAATTATCAAAGAGGGGAACTGAGGGAGAGGAGGGAAGAGTCCCCTAGAGAGCCAGTGAACAATGGAATTCCCAAGGGCTTCTAGAAACAGTCACCAGGACACTTGATGGGACTCTCTCAGAGGAATCCACACCTATGCTATCAGCTGTGCCTCTCTCTCTCTCTCTCTCTCTCTCTCTCTCTCTCTTGTTGAATCAATGAGTTTATTGGGGTTACTTGCAGAGCAGGGTGAGGGGTTGCTTACAGAAGTGTGGGTGACTCGAAGACCATGGCATCACCACAAGTCGCACCCATCTTGGACAGTGACTTCATGGTCTCTTTCTGGGCATCCCTTCTATCTCCCAACCCTGGTGCTTAAACCTACTAAAATATCTTTAATAAAATCTCCAACTCTGCTGCATACCACCTTCTCCTAAAACTTCTTCTCAGTGTCCAAGCCACGAGCCATGGGTTTGCCTCACTGAGGTCCCTAAAAGCCAAGTGGAACAGCTCAGGCTGTTGAGGCGACAGTGTGGAGCTGTGTCTGTCCCCTCATTGCTGACATTTTGAGTTGTCAGGCTTTGAGGCAATTGGTCGCACAGTAGGGCATCCTGTAAGCAAACCTGAACCGGATCGGTATGAGGGAGGCTGGCTGCGTTGTCTCTGTGCCACCTGTGCTGGGAACACGGACTAGGCCGGCAGCATAGCAGCTGGTGCCACACAGAGCTGTGTCCCTGTTAAGCCAAGGGGTACATCGCCAGGGTCTTCCAGCTGCGTAAGAGGCCCTCTGTCCTGCCTGGAACTGCTGCTTTGGGCAGGCCCAGAGTCCCTCAGACAGGCTCACATGACCCCTAAAAGTGAGCTTCATATCTGAGCTGTGAGGTGGGACAGCCCACCATCACTAAGACATACCACAGGAAAAGCCCAAGATTGAAGTCACGAGCCCAGTGCTCACCACTCAGCCCAGTATTCTGGTGCTAGACTCAGTACTTCTACCTAGGAGTGAGGGCTCCCCAACTTGCATTTTCATCACTGGGTCCCCAGGTCCACTTGTAGGTCTTGGGGGGTCTCCATGGCTGGAGGGGGAAGTTTCCACCTCACAGAGATCTGTGGTTCCGTGCTGAGGGAGTAGCATGCTGGTGGCCTGCATGTACTGCTCTGGACAAGACGTGTGATGGTGGTGCTTAGGTAATGCTTAGAAAAGACAATACCTCGAATGGCCTGAGGGGGCGCTCGAGGCAGGCACTGGCTGGCCAGCTGACCAGAAGCCCACTTTGTCAGAGTAAGGACAGTCTGCAAAAATGTGACTTCATGAATTAAATTTCCATCCTCATTTTCTCACTCAATTAGGTCAGAAAGAGTCTGCCTCTGAGTGAGAGGAAAGAACTTGGCCATCATGCAATCACAGGGGCCATTCTCTTATGCTGTCAGGTCTCTCTACCTACAGGTCCCTGAGCCCTGGGAAGCTGCCACAGTTCCAAGTGACGTCACCCTCTCTCTCTGGCTGCTGAACCAGTGTCTCTTCGGACTTTGGAAGCCAGCGTCAGCCAGGCTCGTTCATGGTGGGCTGGGTGACCACTCAGAGATACTCTCCTCTGCTGGGGCCAGACAGGGACAAACCTGCCCACATTTTAGAAATATGTGTCATAGAAGCTGCTATGTGCTCTCTGCTCTTGGGTTCTATAGGGGACAGGTTTGTCCCCTCTGCCTTGTGTGTGTGTCCACTCCATAGGGCTGCTTACTAAACTTCACCAAATGGGGATGAGTGACTATGTGTTGCTTTTAATAAAAGATGAAACCGGTCGCTGGTCTTGAAGTCTGCCTGGGGCACAGGCAGAGTGAAGCCGCTTCTGGTCTCTGGCAGTCAGCCCGGGCAGGGAGGGTGGAGCCGGGGAGGTGGGGCCGCCAGGTGTGTGGGTGGCTGTTCCGTGTCCTTGGGAGGCACCGAGGAGATTCGCCCTGGGCTATAGCTCTATAGGTGGTTCTCCGGCGTTCTGCTGATGGTGGTGGCGGTGGTTCTGGGCGGGCACAGAGGGGACCTCGGAGAGGGAGGGAGCAGGCATGCTCCAAGTGTCGGAGGCTCAAATAGCTGCAGCAGAGGTGGGCAGCTGTGGAAGCATGCCATGGGCCTGAGAGCCTGTGGAAGTGTTATAGCTCTTTGTGTGTTCAGCTCATCTCTCCAGAGAGAATAGCGGGCATAAACCCGGGGAAAAGGCATGGAAAATAATCCCATTTTATTGTAGCAGCATCATGGGTTAAATAGAAATGAGGAGGAGGGAGGGAAAGAAATGGACAACGAGGATTGGCAGAAATCAGCAACCTGTGAATACCTGCTTTGCATGTAGACGTGAGCTTGGGCACGTATCAGATGGTGGGGGCAGAGAAACTGCCACCTAGGCACAGCTGGGGTGCGAACCTGGGTCAATGTGGCATGCTTTTTGGGGGGTTGGGAGTCTCAGAGTTGAGGGTGGAGATAGGGAAACACCTACCGGGGTTAGCCACCGGGGTTTCTGACCTCATTCAACACCCTCTTAACCCTTTGTCCTCCGTGCCCTGATTAAGCAATACCAACAATTATGGGCCCTGGAATGGCCCAGGGGATCAGACTAGCACAGGACCCAGGCCTCCTGGGTTCCTGTTGCTCTTTTAGTACTACCCCCACTGTCTACACTGGGTGGCCTTGCAGAGACCTACCAAATTCACTTTCTACCAAAGGAGGCCAGCTTGGGAATTAGGCTACCTGTGGGTACCTCCACCTGCATATAGGCATCCCTCAAACCAACAACCTGGGAGTTTCTGTCAGTAGACTACATAGCCAGGGAAACCCAGGCAGGCTCTCACTCAAGGTGAAGCACTTTTCCCAAGGTCATGTCCACACCAAGCAGCAAAGATGGACGTATTAGTCAGAGTTCTCTAGAGGAAACAGAGTTGATAGAATGGAGTATAATAAAAGGGAATTTATTGGGATAGCTTACAACAGTCCAACAATAGCAGTCTGCAGGCCCACAGCTGAAGGAACCAGTAGCTGTTCAGTACACATGGCTGGATGTCTCAGCAGTCCCAATCCAGCCAAGAAGGCCTGATGGCTCCCTGGGGAGTGGCAGCTGACAGTCCATGATGTGAGGCCGAGGAAACTGGGTTCCAATGTCCAGGAAGGGTAGGAGAGCAGGATGCGAGTGCAAGTCACAAACCAGCACCAGCAGCTGGGGGAGGAAGGAAGAGCGTCTCCTTCCCCCTAAGCTTCCTTATATTAGTCTCCTTCTGGAAGGCCCACCCACTGGGGGGAAGGGCTCAGTCTGGAGATGGGAACTCCTCCCTTCTCCAAAATCCCAAAAGGGTTTGTCAATCCTTCCTGCAGGCAAACTCAGAGACCCGCCCAAGATTGCTATGAATTAGATCAAGTTGACAAACTTAACCATCACAAGTCTTCTTCAAAATCCCAAAAGGAATTTGTTAATCCTTCCTGCAGGGAAGCTCAGAGACCCGCCCAAGATTATTATGGATTATTACATTGGTCAAGTTGACAAATAAATTTAACCATCACAATGGAACTCACATCCAGTTAACTGACAAAGAACCAATACCCTTTTGTTGTAGACAGTTCTACTTTGCTGTCATGAACATCCAAGCCAGACAGTTTATAGGAAGAATGGGTTTATTTCATCTTACAGATCCAGGGGAACGTTCCATCGATGGTGGAAGAAACTGTCTCCGTTTCATAAATCCAAGCAGAGAGAAAAACCACTAGCAGCCAACAACACCAAAAAAGCAACAAGTACAAACCATCAGCAAGCAGGATTCCCAGAGTTCAAACTTCTCTGCATACCTCTGGGCTGGAATTCAGATCCATCCCCAAACACACTTTAGGGCTGGACTCCCCACCCCCAACACCTCCTCCAGCCAAGCAGCTGGAGATCCAAGTTACAAGTTTTAATAAACACCTGAGTCTATGGGGGACATATATACAAACCACCACACTTTTCAAACCCACCAGCCTCTGGGCTGTAATGGCAACAGAAAGAATAGGGTTGTGGTCACCAACATCCCTGTCTCACAGGCTGTATTAATAACTTCTTGTTGCTGTGACCTGACAAGAAGCAGCTTAAGGAAGGGTTTATTTTGCCTCAAAGTTTGAATTATGGCGGGAAAGGATGGTAGCAGGAAAGTCAGGTAGCTGTTCACATGCTTCTGCAACCAGGACACAGAGGTAAGCACTGGGAGGCAGTTTCTTTCTCCTTCGATCCAGTCTGGACCCCAGCTAGCCTGGAGCTCACCCTGCAGCCTTGGTGGTTCATCGTGTTTTCTGGGATTTTATTTGTTTGAGAGGTGATGGAACCGTTTGGAACTGGGGCCTAGTGGGAGGAATTCTAGCCATTGAGAACATGTCCTTAAAGGGAATGATGGGACTCAGCCTCCCTCCCTGCCCCTGTCTCTCCTCTCTCTGTATCCTTAGTGTTATAAGGTAAAGAAGCCTCATCTGCCATATGCTCCCATCACGGTACACTAAGCTGTCCAAGACAGCAGAGCTAAGGGACCAAGGACCCAAGCCTCCAAAACTGTGAAACAAAATAAACCTTTTCTCTTTTTAATTTGATTAAACTCAAGTATTCTGACACAACATCACAACACTGACTAATGCCCTCTCACCCGGTATTTAATCCAGGAAGTGGGGTTCATGGCTCCATGATACAACACTATGAATTCTGGGAATTCTCCTCCCCTGCAGGAGTTCCAGCAACTGTGTCTGCTTCCTGGGTTCCTAGCCTGGGGGTTGCTGAGGCTTATTTGGTATATTGTTTATTAAACAAGTCACTGAATTTGTAGAGATGAATTAGAAGTGAAAATGATTTCAGGTGAACAGCATGTTAATTAGGTCCAAGATCTGCAACTCCAGATGGTAAAACACTGATTAGCAGTGCTTTGTGGAAACAATCTTGTAAACTTCATGTTCAGCAGGATTGAACCCCCTGCCCCCCCCAACAAAACACCTGCCGGTGCCCCACAGGACCTGTGGATCACAGGTGGGAGAAGCTGTGAGCCTCTCTTTGGTTAGAGTTGGAGAAGTTGGTGGAAATGCCCCCTCCCTCCTCGAGTGGGGCTCATGTGCCGAGAACAAGGATCGCCCTAGATGGTCTCAGCAGACAGGAGTTCACCAGGGCCCACTTCGGGGCAAGCAGCACCCCACAGCGTGGCCAGGGCCCAAATAAGCTGATGCTGGGTATTCAGGATGACTCAGAACCAAATCAGGCCAATGTGGGCAAAGCGCCACTTCCTCCTTGCCATCCTGAAGCCACCTGCTCTGTGGGATAGCCACTACCTAACCCCAGCTGCAGAGTCAGTTGTGAATGCCCCCAGGATGCTGCATGCATCCCAGAATAGCTCTGAACATGGCCCAACACATTTGTAAATGACACCGCCATGTCGCAATGTCAAAAGGTTGAACGCCCTTATTCTAGATCTTTCTTCTCTGTCTGAGCACCTTATTCCTTCAGGATTGAGGAGATTGCTCAGTGGTTAAAGGTACTTGTCTGGAAAGCTTGCTAGCTCAGGTTCAACTCCCCAGTATCCAGGTAAAGCCAGATGCACAGTGTGGCACATGCACCTGGAGTTCATTCTCAGCACTTGGAGGTCCTGGCGCCCATTCTTTCCCCCTCCCTCAAATAAATAAATAAATAAAATATTGAAAATGATTTATCTTCAAAAGGGGCTAGAGAGATGGCTCCATGGACCAAGTACTCGCTGCACACACATGACTTTGAACCCTTTGTACCCCTATAAAAGCCAAGCAGGCAGTAGTGGTTTGGATCAGATGTCCCCCATAAATTCATGTGTTTTGAGTGCTTAGCTCCCAGCTGATGGCCATTTGGGGGTTGGAGCTTTGTTCTCCCGATGTTCCTGTCCACCTGATGTTGGACAGAAGTGATGTCCAGCCTCTGCTTGTGCCATATTTCCCCTGCCATCATGGAGCTTCCCCTCTAGATTGAAGCCTTTCCTCAAGACATAAACCCTTTCCGCCCACAAGCTGCTTTTGGTTGGGTGTTTTCCTCACATTTGTGAGGTAAGCACTTACCCACTGAGTCGTCTCCCAGATCCATTGCTATTTTTAAACAATCTTCTTTCCTATCAAGACGCCCCTCTTGCTAAAGACCACTTACCACACATCTTCTGTAAACATGCATGGATGCTGAGACCCTCATGGGCCCAGGGACAGCTCTGGCCAGCTGGCTTGGTTCTTTCTGAAAACAGATTGGGAGTTTCAAGGACTGAAAAATCCCCTTCAGCTGTTAAGCCAGTCTTCTTATCTAGGATCCCTTAGTTTAACCCCACTTAGACTAAAACTAAATTACTGGCGTATCCATGACTGTAACAGAAACTCTGGCTTGTGAGTAAGATCCCAGTATTGTCCTGATTTCAAGGTAGGATTTTAAAACTGAGTTTCCTTGGAAACACTTAATTACAGGTTTGAGTTGAGCTTCTCTTCTGCTCAAGTGTGAACAAGCTTCAACAGCCCATGACCCCTCAGCAGGCTGCAGGTCCATGGAGGCTCCCACAGCTCCTCTCTGCCCAGAGCTCTTCCTGAACTCTCTGAAGACACAGCACCCTGCCTCAGCCAACATGAAGAACACTCATAGTAGCAACACCCAACATTTATGATTGCCCATACACCCTTGTATATACTAACTCTTCGAGTATGTGAAAGTCCTCTGAGTAAAAAGGGGGTCACTTGTGTCAAGGGGTTATGAATGGATGTCTTCAGGTATGATATGCCTGCAAAAGGAATGATCACAAGAGATTCTAAGCTGGGGAAATTGGCTCACTACTATAATCCAAGACTGAGGCAGGAGGATTTTCATAAATTGAAGGACAACTTGGACCATAACATGAGCAATGAGAGAGAGAGAGAGAGAGAGAGAGAGAGAGAGAGAGAGATTCTTGTTGATCCTTATAACCAGAGACTATGGTTTCAAATCAGCTTATGTAGCCATAATCTTCTGGCTTTAAAAGCTTCTGCTTTCCTTTGCTTTTCTGGGTTCTGTAGCTCCCATGGTTCACTATGAAAAACGCACCCTGACTAGAACTGTAAATCCCTCCCATTCCTTTCCAAGGGTGTTCACTCTTTCTATAACAGGAACAAGAGTTTTCAAGCTGGAATTTTTCCAAGGAATATTTCCCTCTAGTGATGTTTAGGTTGACAGATATTTTTCTTCCTATTTACAGATGAGGAAACTTCTGTGTGGAAAGCTAAGGAAAGAACTTGAGATCACACAGCTAATTAATGATGGAACTGGACTCCAAGTGTAGGTTTGCAGTGGACACTTACACAGTGGGACTCATTTAATGAATGAGTTGGGTGGATGACAGGGTGGACGAGTGGATGGAGGTTAGATGGATGGGTGGATGATGACCAATATGAATGGTTGGTACGATGATAGATGGATGAATGTATGGAGGGAGAGGATGATGGATGTGGTAGTTTTGAGTAAATGTCCCCCAATAGAATTTATTATAATTGTAAATTGTCTTCAGCCTTCTGGCTGGAGGAAGTGTCACTTTGGCCTGGCCTCCTGGGGTCTAGCCCTGAGGTATTTCAAATTGGATGCAAAATACTAGGGATAGATATGCAAAAGAAAAGCCAGAACCCCAGGTCTGGCAGTTCTGCATTTTGTGAATTACAGTGTTACAATGTGCTTGCTTGCTTGCTTCTGGAGGTGCTATCTCTGTCTCTGCTTGGATCTGTGAAAGGGGGACCAGCCTTTTTTCCTTAACTTCCCCTGGGTCTGTTACTTCAATAAATACTTTCCTCCCCAAAACCGTGCCTGGTTTGGAGATTCATCCCAGCGACATGTGGCTGACTACAACAACGGACAAGTAAGCAATGTGGATAGAGGATGGATAAATGAATGAATGAATGGATAGGTAGTGGATGATGGATGGATGGAACAAATGAAGTTTTGAAAACAACCCCTTGGACCATCTAGCCTGGCCTCCGTGCTCCTGCACAGCATCACTGAGTCCATAGATGGGCTGTGTTGGCATGGGGGGGGGGGCTACATCAGAGCTGAGTAACCACCTTTGTGGTTTGGGGTGGGGAATTTGCAGTTGGAACTACAATTCAGGATCTCCTAGAAGTGACAGAACGGCTTCAGTTAAGCCATCCCCCGACAGCCTTTCACTGCTATTTCTAGGCCCAAGGAAGGAGGATTTTATAGTTGGCATAACCCTGTTAATTTCTCCAAGCTTTTGGACTAGGCATGAAGCTCAGAGTTCAAACTCACCCCCACATGGGTTTTCTTATTGGTTCGTGTGGTTTTATTTTTTGAGACAAAGTTCACTCTGTAGCTCAGGCTGGTCAAACTCATGGCAATCCCCCTGCTTCAGTTCCGGAGTGCCTGTGATCTCACGTCAGCTGGTCTGCATGGTTTTGCTCCCTGTCTTTTTCAGAGTTTGAAGTTTAAAACTCAAACCCAAACTGGAGTCACTTTCCATCATAGGAGGATCCCAGACTCAGTGGCCTTTGGGGACACGCTTACACTTCACACATGGGTTGTCATCTCTCTGAAATTCAAATTTAACTGGGCAGGCAGAACTTTTCCTCATGACTTTAGAGTTGACTGGATTCACTGCTTTCTCAAAGAGCCTGTCGAATTTACTCTTTATTTTCAATATTGCAGAATGTGGATCAGGTAGTTACAGTGGGGGACGCACGGCTCTGCCCTGTGCTCTGCGGCCCCTCCACCGAAGCATCTTGTCTTTGGCCTAGGGACTTTCTTCATTGTGGGTCTGCTCAGTCTCCTCTGTTCTCTCTAGTCTCGGCTCTCACTTGGTATTAGTACTTGTGGATTTAAACTCCCCTTAACAACCTCATTTCAACCCACTTCAGCTCCCGGTTCCTATATCTCTCAATCAGCCTTACACCAAGGCCCTTGCACAGTGTGAGCTGTGAGCTCCCTCCCAAATGTGCTTTCGTGGTGCAAGAGTACTGTGTGCACCTGCATAGGTGTGTTGGGTCTGAGGAGGGAGGCACTTCCTGGCCTCTTGAGGTTGGAGTGGATTTATGCTGGCCAGTGACTTGTGAGATGCCCTGTGTCCCTTCTGGCTGAAGCACTTTATTGTTCATGTGTGACCCACCAGAAGAAACATATTCAGCCACTGGTATTTGAACATGGGTTGAAAATTTAGTCCCCCAATACACCCAGGAATGCTGTGTGAAAGTGTGGTGATTAGGGTAAGACGAAGTCATGATAGTGGGGTCCCGTGATGGCATAAGTGGGTTTACAAGAGGAGGAAGAGAGATCCAAGCAGGTACGCCACCATCTGCCATGTGATGTTTTGCCATGTTGTGGGGTGCTGCAGGGACACCCTCACAGATGCCGTCTGTGTGCTCCTGGACTGCCCACCCTCCAGACCCCTGATCTTTTCTTTTCTTCTTCTTTTTCATTCTGTGTGGAGTGTACACATGTGTATATGCATGTTAGTATGTGTGTGAGGTCATACCAGAGGTCAACATCAGGGGTCTTCCTCAATCGCTCTTCCACATTCCTTACTGAGTCAGGGTCTCTCACTGAACCTGCAATGTGCCCATTCGGCTAGACTAGCCAATGAACCACAGGGGTCCTCTCTTCCAGTCCTGGGACCACCATGCCCCGCATTTTACATAGGAGCCTCTGATTCACACTTAGGTTCTTACACATGAATAGAGAGCATGTTGCCTACTGAGCATCTACTGAGCCTAGAAACCCTGTTCTCTATGGGTGGCCAAGTCTCATGTATATTGTTAAAGCAACAGAAGATGCACTGCAAAACCCACAGGGAGTGATGAAGCTGCAGATGGTGTCTACTCTGCCAGCAGGTTCTAAGAGTGGCTGACCATCAGGATACAGGCAGAGGATGAGAGGCAGACTAATGTTTGTCAGATATCAGGGATGTTTGTTATGCAATACCTCAGAGCCTTCCTAACTGATACACAGGGAGGACTGGCACACCCTGTGCTAATGGTATGAGCATCCTGAGATCTTGCAGGCTGCCCAGACAAGAGGCAGAGGCAGCCCTCATGATACTTCTCTATTGCCTTCTAGGAGAGGAAGGGCTTTTCGATCAGCTCTGATCTGAGGCTCAGCCTGGATGTGGCATTGGACCCAGGTGCTGGACACCAGAAAGCAACCCATCAGAAGCTTCTTCTGATGATGATGGAAGAGCCAATGTCCTGGTACTCGCTCCTCGTGACCCACATGTCCTTGAAGGTAGAGAGGGAGCACAAGATGGAGGCACCAACCCAGGCACTGTACTTGGAGTATGGACAGGTGAACACCTGGGGGGGGGGAGAGGGACCAACGTCAAAATACGGCGCTGAAGGAGACACCCCACGTCCACCCTGGCAGAACCTCACATGCAGGCATCTCGCCCTCATCCAAGCTTCATTTATTAAAATCATGACAGCTGTTGAAGACGTGGTGACCCACACCTGTGATCCCAGCACACCTGCCTATCCCTTGAGTCATGACAGATGAGGAGGGCACGGTGACCAGACCAGAGGAACCAGCTGATGCACGAGGGCCGAGTGTGTGCAAGCCCCAAGGGGCAAAGATTGGTTCTGCTTTTATCAAATCAAAGGGACTGTGGGTCAGGTAAGTGCTGACTCATGTGGAATGGATGACCTTGACCTGCCAGCCAGTTAAGGCCAATTCCACAATGCTGATGTCCTATAGTCTGCCCTCAACCGGACAACAGCCCTTCCTCCACACTGAGGACAGTACTCTCTCCACACTGAGGACTCCTCCCTCCACACTGAGGACAGTCCTCCCTCCAACTGAGGACAGTCCTCCCTCCACACTGATAATAGTCCTCCCTCCACACTGATGATAGTCTACCCTCCACACTGATGACAGTCCTCCCTCCACAATGATGATAGTCCTCCCTCCACACTATGACAGTCCTCCCTCCACACTGAGGACAGTCCATCGTCCAGAGCCTAGCGGGATCATATCCCTCCTCCAACCAGACTATCCAGTGCTGCACTGCCCACCCAGAGATTAGAAGCCTCACTCAGGTCGCTGAACTTGGCCCCAGCTCCCTCAGCCCTGCCAAGCCCTCTCCCGGCTCTGGGAAGCAGTTCACTAGGCCTGCCTGCAGGCTCCTCCCGGGTTCCCATGGTTCTCTGTCACCTCTTGAGTATTGGCCTGGATGTGGCCATCTTTGAGCAGATGCTTGCTAGCCCCTCCCCCATTCTCAGCCCTGCCTGACCTTTCCTCAAGCCATCATCAATGACCTATTGTTGCTGTTCCCCCCAATTGCCATGCAAACACTAAAGGTTCCCTCAATTGCTTTCTGATCCATTATCCCAACTTCCAGGACATTGATTGGCACCTCGAGGCTTTCCAGAACTCTCCAGGGGGCTGACCCAGGGCAGTACCTTCACAGTCAACTCCGGGGAAACCAGCTTAGTGATCTCTCTCTGCAGCCGGAATCTCAGGCCAGAGCAGGCACCGGTGCCACCAGACAGCGTGATGTTGCTAAAGAGGGTCTTCCAGAGGATTCGTTCACAGGAGGTAATGCTCTGGAGGGCTGCCATGTGGATCCCCAGGGTGCTTCTCCCTGCCCATGGGCACAGGAAGAAAGGACATCAGGGCAGAGGCTCTGCTGCTCACCTGGCTCCCCACTTCCAGTAGAAGGCACTCAGAGACACTGCAGAGGTCCTGGGACAACCCCAAGTGCCACTGAAAACCACGAGGCCCTGTGGGCTCCAACTGGGTCATGAATGTGACCTGCCAGCACCACCCCTGGACTCCTGGGCATGTGGCTGAGAAACACACACTGGTTCTCCTCTCATCATGGGAACTGATATTCAAATGTTGCTGGCAAGCTTTGACTAATCATGCCTCGGGATCACCTGCTTTCTGGATTCATGGGCAGCTTCCCAACTCAGGTAGCCCTGGAAAGAGAAACGGAGTAACCCACTTTGACCCGACACTCAGATACGTGAACGAATGGGACCAGCCCATGAAATGTGGGTCTTTGTCTCACTGTGCCCCACAGTGTGAGTTTTGAGGCTAAGTGTGCCTGTCAGCACCACACTCTCCTCACACAGGGTGACCTTGGACTAAAGGACATTGCCAGTGGCTTGGGATGCACTTGGCAGAGAGTTCAACATGATCAGGAGCCTGGGGCTGTTTATTATATTGTTTGGCCCACTGATTTACATTAAGATAGCTTGCATAATCACAGGTTGAGGGGGGTTACAGGAGAATGGGCAATCATACAGTGACTTCCCAGCAATCATTGGTTTTCACTATTTACTCTGGGAGGTGTGAGGACTGCAGACCCTCATCTAGGATGTCAAAATTAGCATAGCCACAGTAATGGCTTCCTCCCCAGATTTTAGGACAGATTTCTAGTACCAGGCATGATTTCCTTCCGGTAGAGTAGACCTCAAATCCAACCAGAGAGCAAGTGGTTACTCCCATGACTCTCCCCACTATTGCACAGTGGATCCATCTTGCCTTGCAGGGCAGTTATAAAGGAACATAGTGAGATGGGTCAGGAGTCTAACACAACCCCTCCCCTTGAGTGGGAGGTGTCTAGCTAGAGCTACAACCTAGGGGCTAAAACTGACTGGTTAGGTATGAACCAATCAGCTGTCTCTCTGACTCACTGGGGAAAACTTAAATTAACTTCCCTTGAAGAAAGCCCTCTCTTCCCCCACATGACAGGCTAACAGAAGGACCTCTGACTCTCCTGGCCTTAGGAAGGTAAGGCCAGGGTGGGGATAGGCTCCAGACTTTTCCCCTCATGAACCTTTCCTTTTTATGATGGGAGCTCTCTATTATCTTTTTTTTCTTCTACTTATTTAGCTAAACAACTTAAGTTCTGTTAAACTCTCCACGTTTTCTCCCCACACTTGTGGTTGGAAAACTCTGTAACTCCCTATGTTCCCTTAAATAATAAAATCTCCCACTATACCTTATTATCTTGTTGTCTATGATTTTAATTCTTTAACTTTGTAGACAAGAACTCGGGTACTCCTTAAACTTTAGGGTGCATTGGAATTTTTACTGGACGTTATCTAAATTCTAACCCCCAGATCGCCCCATTACAATAGGGTCAGGCTGGAGAGACCACTCAGTGGTTAAGGTGCTTGCCTGCAAAGCTTAACAACCTAGGTTTAATCCCCTAGTACCCACATAAAGCCAGATGCACAAAGTGGTCCATGTATCTGGAGTTTGTGTGCAGCAGCTAGAGGCCCTGGTATACCCATTCTCTACCCCCCTCTCTGCTGCAAATAAAGAAATAAAATTATGTTTGTAAAGACAGAACATAGGTTCTACAGCTTGGTAAGACTGTTAAAGTCTTTTCTCCCCCCAACAGCTTTTGTGGCACCTTTTGGCATGAAGAAAGATAACTGGTAGAGAATGAGCCTACAGCTCAGTTCCATCTGGCTCGCTTTTCTTCCCGTAACTGAAGCGTGTGGTGTCTTCAGCGATTAGGGATTCACCAAGTAGTTTTTGGTGGGCAACCAAGAGCAATAGCGAATATTGTCTTAGGGGCCTCTGACCAATAACTCATTGGGAGGATCTCATCTCTAATACTGTGTCTCCCTAGTGTTTTGAAACACTCCTACTATGTAGCCCAGGCTGGTTTCACACCTGTGAATCTCCTGCCTCCCAAGTGCTGGGATCCAACTGCTCTGCTCTTTCTGAGAGAGGCTAGTTGACTTAGCACTCATTAACAACCTCTCCATCAGAAGCAGAATGGATGTGGGGTCAGAACACACACCGTGCAAGCAGGAAAACCAAGTTCAATCCCCAGCACCCATGTTAAAAGCCAGGTAGGCATGGCTGTGCACACACAGAGCTAAAGCAGGGAGGAACCGGGAGGCTCACTGGAGCCCATCTGTCAGCTGGTCTGTGTGAGCCCCAGGGTCAGCGAGAGACCAGACTCAAGGAAATAAGGTAGACAAGCAACAGAGGAGCACACCCAACGTCCTCCTCAGATCTCTGCACACGTGCACATGAGATGCATACATATTGCTCCCACAAAAACTAGATACAATAAAAATCCTCTCCATCGGTCTTATTTTTAAAGTTCCTGCCAAATCTATGGTGTTGGCTTTACCTCAAGTGTTTTCTTACATTTCAAATTATTCCACATGCCAGCAAAGCTATAAATAACCCATTATGAAAGAAAACGGTATCAGGTGACCATTCATTCCACGTGATCTTAGACTCAGCTAACTTTCCTCCTCTGCAATATGGGATGACACAGGATTGGGAGAGGGGCAAAGGGGATGACTTTGCAGACAGGGTCAGTAAAGGGACACATGAGTAATAGGCACCTAGGTAAGTGATAGCTGATACCAGAGGACCTTTGGAAGCAGAAACCTATTGTCACTGAAGGCAGAATTCCCTGCTGGTTGCCAGGCCCAATTCCTTCCTTTAAACTGTGCTTGATTCTACGTCGGGTAGACACTTGTCCCCTGCCCATGGACTCACCCATGAGGTCGGTCTTGAAGAGGCCCTCTGGGCACTTGAAAATTTCCTGGTCCATGGTGACTTCTTTGCCATCAGGCAGCTTAAATTTCTTTTGGAAGGAAGGAAACTTGGTTTTCTCCATTTCCATGTTGAAGTCCAATGCCACATAGCAGTACTTCTCTTTCAGTTCCCTGATGTACTCCCGGTCTACTACCGGACAAGGAGAAAAACCAGCGTGAGGAGGAAGAACTGTGCGTCACAGGAGAGGTCGTGATGAGGAGACAGCCCACCCCAGGCAGCAGCTGTGTTCCTGGCCTGGCCAGTGTTGGTTCACAGGGAAGCTCGGGTGTTCTGCATGGATCTGGGCCTTCTCAGCAGCTTGTAAATTGCAACCCTGTCATATATGGTATTGGGGGGGGAGAACTGGGAAAGCCAACAGCTATTTATTACCTAGGGGTTACAAACCACTCAAACTTGTCCTCCATCAAGAGGTGTGGCCATAACAGGTGAGGCCCCTGCCTGGAAAAACCTAGAAAGTGATGTCCTACTCTTTATTTTATGGCTGTCAGGTTTGAAACCCAGCCCTGTATTTTGGTGTTAGGGTTTTATGGTTTTGTTTTTCCAGTGAAAATGTAGAGGTGTTTTTAGTCCTACTACTAATCATAAACATATCTAAAACAGGTTCATTTTAGTTAGTGAATTGAAATAATCGACCATCAATACATTAGCTAGTCAGTAGATACATATTGGGGTTTTTTTCTAACCTTTTAAAGTATTGAAAAGTTCAACTATTGTGTTGAAAAGCATTTTAACCAGACAAATAAACACTGATACCTAGGCTAAAATACTGAAAAAATATGTCTAATTTTCACTGTTATTTTAAACACCAAATGAGTATTTTGATATTTTGGATTTGTGATGATAATAAGAAATACCATGCATAATGTGAATATTGACTTGTTGAAAATCAAAGTAAAGTCATTCAGAAAAAAAACAGTGTTCCATGATGTGATTCGAAAAACATTTGACACAAATTATATTTCCTCTTTAACAGAAGAAAACATTAGTACAATTTAATCCCAAAGCCTAAGAAACAATTTGTTGTGAAAAAATATAATGTGAAATCTATTTTCTTAATAAGTGCTTAAGCATACAATATTTTATGAGAAGTTGATTTTTAAGTTATTATATATATATTAATCAATATGATGACTTTATTGATCAAGATGCCTTATTGCTTAACCTTACTAAAATATTCTTGAATATGTGTGAAAAACTTTCGTAAACTCATTTTTTGTGTTGAATTTGCTTTTATTTGTTATTTTCCTTCATGCATTCATCAAATTTTATCTATTTTTTTCAATTTGGGGGCATTTTTCTTAGTTTCTTCCTTTCAATCTCTCTCTCTCACTTTCTTTCTTTCATTTATTTTTCAGTAAGTAGAAACTTTGTATGTACAATTCATGTGTAGGTACCACCATTTCCCTCCTCCCTGCCCTTATTCCACTGAGGGCCCTTCTCATTTGGATTGCTGGAGTGCTCCATGGAATGGAGGGCTAGGAGTTGTGGGAACAGCAGTTGGGGGGGGTGGCAATGCCTCTGGATATTCCCTCATCATGGCTCTTACTGTCTTTCTACTCTCTCTTCCCCAAAGTTCCCTGAGCCATGGTGGGTGAGTTTTAAGTCTGCTTTCCTGTTGAGCTCTTGGCATCCTCTGGATTTCTGCTTTGATGTTTTATTTGCCATTGTTTAGCTTGGGCCAGGAGGTTCCTCTAGAGACCCCCACACGCTCTTCAGATTTTCATTTGTTCAACCCAACCTGCTTTTAGTCATTTAGTGAGATGATTAGTTAGTTAGTTGCTTAGTTTGTTTGGAGGGGGTGTTGTTTGTTTTCCAAGGTAGGGTCTCACTCTAGCCCAGGCTGACCTGGAACTCACTCTGTAGTCCCAGGCTGGCCTCAAAAATCATGGCGATCCTCCCACCTCTGCCTCCCGAGTGCTGGGACTAAAGGCGTGCACCACCACACCTCACGAGTTAGTTTTTTGAGTCAATCTCCTATAGCCCAGGCTGCTCTTATTTCCAGTCCTCCTGCCTCCACTTCCTAAATTCTGGGATTATAGATGTGCACCACCCTTCCTTCCAGCACAACCTACTTTTGTCTAGTCTTGTGTTTTCCTACTTCCAAAGCCTGGGAAGCTTTCTGGGTCCTTCTGCACAAAGTGGGAGGGGTGTTGTTTGCCACACCAACCTCTCTTTCTGGGACTTCAAGGACATTGTCCTATCCTGATGTTTCCCTCCACCTAGTTTGGGTTTGGGTGAGACAAACCTGGGTTCCTATTCCACCTCTGTCATTTACCTTCTCTTAAATCTCCCCTTTCTTTACCTGTAAGGGTAAATAAGTCCTCATAAGATACTGGTACAAACCTGGTGAGACAAACCTGGGTTCCTATTTCACCTCTGTCATTTACCTTCTCTTAAATGTCCCTTTTCTTTACCTGTAAGGCTATTAAGTCCTCACAAGATACTGGGAAGACAAGACAACATCCCCACACAAGGATCTTGCTGCCTGTAAGCTGCTGGTACTACTGTAATGCCTTTAGCCTGCCCAGTTCTTCTCACTTTCCTTCTATTTGCTGCTATTCTTTAGGGTTCTCTTGTTTGTTGCCTTTTGACTACCTGCAAAGACCAGAAAGGTCAGTGGCCTATTGGGCATGGGGGCCATGCTCTTCATGCCAGTTGGGAATCTAGCCCAGGAAGTGGGTGTGAGGGAGACTACCACTGCTTTATTGGAAGTCTCTGAACTCCTATCCCAAGAGCTAAGATCCTCAGTGCTTTGGGGGTACTGGTAACTTGCGTAAACTTCCTAAAAATTCCTTCCTGTGCAACAGAAATAACTGTCACCCTCATAGGGCTGCAGCAAGAAGCAATGAGACCATGTGTGTAAGATGCTTACTTGACCAGCATCTTACACAGACAGGATAAGTTCTTTGTAAGTCTTCCCTTATCATTATCACATCCCACCATCATTTATCACTGGCCCCCATCGCCATTACTGTCCTCACCATCATCACCGTAGTCACCAACAACAGCAATAGCATCATCACCATCACCATCTCCATCACCCCTACCACCACCTCCACCATCATCATATCACCAGAACTACCATCACCATCTCCACCATCACAGTAGCAATTACCTTCTCATTGCTAAGACAAAACGCTGAACCACAGGAAAGGATTTACTTCAGCTGACAGTCTTGAGGGGAAGCTTTATCACGGTGGGAGGAAAGCATGGCAAGAAATGGCTCACATCTCGTCGTAGCAGATGAGTGAGAGTGGCCAAAGGCAGCTAGCTAGTGAACACTCAGTAGGGTTGAGCAAATAAACCTCAAGCTCTGAACCCAACGACACACCTCCTCCAGCAAAGCTCTATCTCCCAAGGGCCCCACAACTTTCCCAATTTGCCACCAGCTGGGGAACAAGTATCCCAAACACATAAGGTTATAGAGACATTCAACACTCAAGCCATTACATTCCATGCCTAGCCCCCACAGACTCAGGACCAACCCATGATGAAAAATGCATTCAATCGCACTTTAAAAATTCCATCGTCTTTATCAGTCCCAACTGTTCAAACGTCCAAAGTCTCATCTGGGATTCAAGACAGTCTCTTAACTGAGAGCCCTGTAAATCCAAACCACAAGCAAAATAATTACAATACATAAACAGCACAGAATAAACATTCCCACTGCAAAAAAAAAAAGAAGGCATAGCAAGGGAAAATTGGACCACTGCAAGATTAAAAAAATAAATAAATAAAGCAGGGCAAACATCAAATCCTGTAGCTCTATGTCCAACATCAGAAGACTCATGATAAAATTCTCTGGGTTCCAAAGACTTAGGCAACTTTCTTCCCCCCAGCTGTGCTGAATACTTTGTGGGCAAATTCTTTCAGAGTAAGCAGCTTTCCTTGGCAACTAGCCCACAATCCTGGCATCATCTCCACTATAACCCATGGCTCCTCATCACAGCTCCAGGCCACGGCCTTGGCCTCACAGGGCCTCTGCAACACCTTTCACAATGCCTAGTGTTCATCTCTAGAACTGTACTTCATGACTTCTCTGTCCTGCGTCTGTTATCCTTCCAAAACTAATACCAGGTGGGCTACCAAATTTGTTAATCTAGAGAGAGCATAAAGCCAATGTTAAGGAGCAAGAGACTCCTTCAGCATTCTTCTTTGAGGCCTCCTCCTTTGAAAAGAACCAGTATTCCTCCTGTTGTCCCAGTGCAGAGCAGCTGGCCCATCCACAATAAATCTCTAACAAGCGCAGCTGAAAACTTCAGTCTCTCTACTCAGAATTCAAACCTGCTCACGTTTTTTTCGGTGCTAAACTTCCTATCTTCATACTCTAGGGTTTCCTCTGTCAAACACACTAGTCCATTGCTTCCAAATTCAACCTGCTCGAGATTTTAGGACATGGGCAGAACATAGCCAAAATATCACATGAACTTCTGATAACCCCATCCCAGAAAAGTCCTTTTTCTCCTCTGAAACATCATCAACTGAACCTTCACTATCCATACTTCTCTCTGAATTCAGGTATTTCAAACCCTCATTGCACCACAAGGCTTCTCTAGTCCAAAATTCCAAATCCTTCCATATTCCTCCTGTGAATCAAACACATGGTCAGGATCTCTGCAACAACAGCCCCACTTCTCAGTACCAATTTTCTACATCAATAACCTTCTCAGTGCTGAGATAAGACATCTGACCAGAAGTAGCTTATGGAAGGAAAGGGTTTATTTCCATTTATAGTCTTGAGCAAAGTTTCTTCAGGGCAGAAGGAAAACATGGCAGAGCAGGAAACCAGCTCACATTTTATCACAGTAACTGGGAGGAAAAAAGAGAGCTAGCTAGTGAACACCCAGGAAGGCTGGACTAATAAACCTCAAGGCACACACACACGCACACACACACACAAACACACACACACACAGTGACACACTTCCTCCAGCCAGGCTCCAGCTCCCAAAGGCCCCACAATTTTTTCTAAATTTCCACCAACTGAGGTTGAAATATTCAAAACACATGGATCTATGAGGGACACATTCAGTCAAAACACCACAATCACCATCATCACCATTAATGACACCATGACCATCACTGTCCCCACCATCGACATTGCTATAACCATCACCATCACCACCAACATCGCCACCATCCTCATTGTCACCATCTGTGATGGTTAGGTTTTGATCTTTTTAATTATCTTGGGTGGGTCTCTGATGTTGTTCACAAGAAGGCAGCCCTCTCAGTAGGGGGCAGGATGTAGGGAAGTTGGAAATTAAGATCGCTTCCTGTGTGGGCAGTGCAGAAAGGAAATGCCAGAGACTCAGGAAGCCATTAAATCTGGGAAAGAGTTGCAAAATCCCCACTCTAAGGCTATAAAGGGGGAGAAAATCTCCTCTCTACTCCCCTGCCTGCCTGGCTGCTGCTGTTTGTCATGTATCTCTTCATGGCATTGGGACGAAGTTTCCTCAGCCTTCCAGCCTGGACTAAAGACCAGCTCCCCGGGAAGCCTTTAGGCCTTCAGGGCTGAATTAGGGCTACTGAGGCCTCCAGCCACATGGACTGAACAGTGACCATTCCTTGACTCTTGGGCTTGCAGAATGCTATTGTGGGACTACCGTGAGCTAATCCAATAAACCCCCTTTTTGTTCACTACAATTCATTTCATTGTGTTTATTCTGTTCCTCTAGAGAACCCTGAATAATGTACCATGTCTATTACCATCAGTAATAATATATAATGATAATATACCATCTCTATCACATCAGTGTCTTTGCCTGCTTCATCACTTTCAGGTCACTGAATGGCCCTATACTATAGATGGTGTTGTGTTTAGAACTCGGGTGATGATCTAGTAATCTCAATTGTACACACGAAGGCTGTAGGTAGAGCTAGCCAAAAAGGACCTTTTGACAGGTACAGGTTTCCCTGTCTGAGAATAACAGTTTCTTACCTATGCCCACTAATACGTTCCCACTGTCTGTCAACAGTTTCAAGAGGTACACAGTCAGGTCTTGGCCGGCTACATCCAGCTGGGTGGTTGATTGGTGTAAAGGGCAGCCATCAATGACAGGCACGAAGTATGTCATTCCTTCTCCAGATTCAATGGCTGTCCCTAGATAAGAGAACACACTGGCATCATGGTGCATGGTGTGTGGCACCCCTTGTCAATTGTTAGGTTCGCAGAAAGGGATGGTGGATCCAGTTTCTGCCAGAGGTGCATGCGCCAGGATAAAGAAAGGACTATCTGTTTTCAATAGTCCTGCTTTCAGGTTTTGTTAAACCAGACAAGAAAATATTAGAAATAATTGCCAAAGAAATAAAAGAGGAAGGAGCTGCCTGTGCTCTGATGAGGCACTCGGGTGCTGTAATTGGTGTCTGCATGTTAGGAGAGTTTGAATGCAGTGCTTTAGTTAACAAGGGCTCATAGGTGTGACGTGGTCAGGGGACTGCATAGCCTCAACTCTGTGTGACACAGTGGCTTCTGGGGATGTCCAGAGTTGATTGGGGTTTGGGCAGGTTGCTTCTTTCCCCACATGAGCCTGGGAACTAAGAACCATAAATTTCAGTGAAGCAAAGGTGAGTCCAGAACACCTCGCCTGCTAGCTGTGCCAGAGAACAGTGTGTCCTTTCCCAACCACTATAGTTGACAATAAAAATAGTCTCAAGATATCAGATGTCAGGCACTGATTCACTGTGGTCTCTGGGGGACAGGTGAAGAAAGCAGTAAGCCATTATTCCTCATGAACATGGACACAGAACTCCATAACCAGTTCTTGAAAAAAAGATACTGGGAGAGAATGACAAGTGAAGCTGTAGACAGGAAATGCACTTCTGGAAAACATATATCTAAAAAAAAAAGGTGTATCCAAGATATAGAAAGAATTGTCAGGACACAAACGTAAACAATTCCAGTGAGACTGGCAGAAACATTTGAACAAATACTAAGGTAGATACATGGAGAGCCCACAAATGGAAAAGAAACTCTTCAGTGTCATTGGTCTTGAGGGGAACACAGAATAAAGCCACTGCACTCTTATCAAAGAGACACCAAAGAGAGTGGAGTGACTGTGTGCGTCCCACACCACAGGAACAGAATTTTAAGGGCTGGGAAAGACAGGGTCCCACAGAGACACTCACCAGAAGTTGCACCAGCAGCATATAAGGAGAGAACTCCTCCGTTGGCCAGGTACAGGGCAGGAACATGGAAGGTCTCAAAGAGCACCTAGGGGGTAAGAAAGAAGCTCCATCTGCCAATGTCCCCACAGGAGCCTCACAGCAGGACCCTCTGCAGCTGCCTCTGCCCATCAGTGCCAGGGGTTCCAGTTCCCAGTCTGTGAAGCTGGCTCGTGTCTCCTTCTGGGCACTTCTATAATGAATGGAGTGATGGTTAGGTTTTGTTGTTAACTTGACCTGTTTAGTAATCTTGGGTAGGTCTCTGAGGTTGTTTATAGGAAAGCAGCCCTCTCAATAGGGGGCAGGATGTGAGGAGGCTCAGGGGAGCTAGAAACAAACTTCCCTTCCTGGGAGGCACTGGCAGGAAGGAAATTCCAGAGTCAACAAGTCTGGGGAAGGGTTGCAAGACCCCACCCCAAGACTATATAAAGGGGAAGGAAAGCTCTCTCTTCCCCCCTTCCCCTGCTGCCTGTTTTGCTGGTGATGTGGTGATGGTTGCGCTCTCTCTCTCTCTCTCTCTCTCTCTCTCTCTCTCTCTCTCTCTCTCACTTTCTCTGGAACTGTAGTTTTAATCTTCCTCCCATAACTGTGCCTGGTTTTGAGGTTCATCCTAGCAGCACATGAGCTGACTACAACAGATGGTGGGAAAACTGGTTAGATCAGGGCATAATGGTGACACACAGTGAGGTCCTACCTTTCTCTGGGCACTGAGCAATATTAAAGCACTGTTCAAACCTGGCCAAGTCACTGTTGGTAGTAATGGTTGTGGGGGTGAACTATAAGAACAAACTGAAGAGAATGAACTATGAGAAATGTGGGAAAGAACTTTGGGAATATTTCTTTTGGACCTCACAACTCACTTTTCTGAGATTATTGCTGTGAGATGCTAAATTCCTTACTTGTAACTTGCCCTGAAGTTAACCTTACAACTGTGTGATCCACCCACTCAAAGCAATGTACCTAGATTCCCTCTGCCTTGGTGTGCTTCTGGCTTATCAGCACAGATGACAGATATTGACAAGCAACGTTTGGAGATGCTGACTGATCTTTCCTCAGTGACCTGGTTGGACTCTCCACTCAGGCAAACACACATGCCCAAGCATTGCTGATCACACCATTGAAGATGAGGTCAGTAACTACGAGCCCACAGACCTGTTGAAGACAACAGGTGGGCTTAGTGTGATGGCTCTTGTGATCAGAGTGTGTGTGTGTTCTGGATCAGCAGAGGCCAGCAGGCCACACTCTTAAATCCTTTCCTTTAACCAAGTTCCTTAACCCTTTGCTCATGAAATGTACTACTTGTTCACCTGTTACCAGGTTTTCACTGTTCAATAACAGTGCCAATGAGCACCTGTTTGCAGAGGAAGCCACAGCCACAGTGACATCAGAGCAGTGATAACAGCACATGCAGCAAGTTTACTAATGGCTTCAAATAGTCTTCAGTTTCCTTTTTCCTCAGGCTGCTGCTAGAGGCAGCCAGCCCACTCCCGATATGGGTATACCAGGAGATAGGACTCCTACCTCTCAGGAAGTTTAAAACACTTCTGGATAGAAAATCTCCAGAAGTCTGTCTTCTCTAAATTCAGGGCTATGTGCCCCCCACACACATAGGTCAAATGAGGTGTTCTATGATTTCTTGTTCTAAGCCCAACTTTGGATAACTTGTTTTCCTGTATGTTAGCAAAGACACTGGGGATGGGGCAATTTGACTCCCTAATTGGCAGCTGATGGATGCTGTCTTCCTGCCCAAGATGTCTTAAGCAATAGAACAGTCATTCTACGTGCCAGCCTGGGCTACAGAGTAAATTCCAGATCAACACGGGCTAGAGTGAGACCGTGCCCCAAAACAAGCAAACACAAGCAAAAAGGCTGCAGATGATGGCCCTGATTCCTGAAGGCTCTGTTCCCGACAGGTTCCTTTAAACAATTTGTAGCAGGCTTTTGCAGTCCCAAAGTTTAATAAATCATTTCCACCTTATCCAGAGAAGGAAGTACTCCCTCTCCTGCAGGGAATACTGCGACTGGTGTGAAGGCTGTGATTGGTCCAAAACACAAGCTTTAATGACTGTGATTGGTGCTAAAAGAAAGGCTGTGATTGGCCAAACAAACGGCTGTGATTGGTTCAAACACTTCTTCTCAGGCTCTGTAAGCAGGCTGTTCGGGCTCATTCACAAGTTGGCTGAGTCACTCTCCTATGCTGCTCCCTGAGAACCACAAATCAGACACCCCTCAATTGGACTTCCCTTGTGTACTCCCAGTAGTGTGGGCAAAGGAGACAGGAGGGACGGCAGAAAGGAGGTGGAAAGGGTCTGCCAGTCATACCTGGGGATCCCATCCACTCACTGGGATGCCACCCCTGGGGAGAGGAAGGAGTGTGCACCTGGGGATTCCCCACACAGCCCTTGAGGTACCCCAAGTCCTCCTGACAGCAGCCACCAACCACCAAGGGAGCAACTAAACAGAGCGTGGCTGGAGCAGAAAGAGCAAGGGAAGTGGAAACAGAGGTAAAGGCAGAGAGCTGGTCCAACTATGAGCAGCCAGCGAGAGAGCCTGCATTCCTGGTTCCAGAGCCAGAGAGCTGGTAAGTCTTCCAGGCCGAGAGCTATGATACTGGCCACTGCCTAGGCCAAGGGTCCCTATGTCTGAGACAAAGGTTCTTGCACTACAAAGGGTGCCGCTTGCTGCTTCTGCTGTTGCAGCCTCTTGCTGCCTTCAAACACCAAGCAAACCGAAGCTGCTAGAGACCAACTTGTGAAGAGCTTCTTGCCTGCCCACGATTTCTAAGGAACCCTCAGCCAGCCCATGGGTGTCATCAGGTCTTGTGAGACACTGTGATGTCCTGATGGGGACGATGTCAATCCCAAAACCTCCAGGGAGTAGCCTCTCTTCATACCAGTACCTTTCCTTGTGCCGATGGGAGGTAGACCAGGAAGATCTTCAGATGTGAGGCCTTTGGTCACCAGAGACAACCACAGCTAAAAACAACCCATGTGTGAGACTATATGCCGACTCCTCATGCAGAATGGTCTAGTCCAGAAACACTTGGACTAGGGGCACTTTCATTAGGGGCAGAGGGAGTGACTAGGTGAGACACAACTCTCGTTGCCCAGGTGTGTGACACCCCCCCATACACATTAAGCTCACAGACAGGAACGGGTTGGACACATGGTGGCTGTGCACTGGACCCGCCTTTGAGAGGGTGGCTGGTAAGTGAATCTCAGTACCAAGAAGAGACACTGTTTTTGTGAGGAGTCACGGGCTCTTCTGCTGGCAGGACCCGTCGATGCCTCACTGGGAGAGATGAAAGGCAAGGTCACACGAGGACTTGCATATGGTGGCTGTAACTGAACTGCAGGTGGGTTCCCCCAGGTTAGCTTGTCCAAGTCCATTCCTTCAGGGCTCCTGGACTGCCTAGGAGTTGTCCCTAGGTGACAGGTGTCCAATAAAGGCAGCGTGTGCCTGGAGATTTGATCAGCTGCTCAGAAGAGGAACCAGATAAACTCAGTGAGGACCTCAAAATGGATCAGCATGGTGTATTTTAAAAAATGACATCACACATGGCTGGCTGCACCACTGAACTGTGACTAAACACAATACCAGGGCAGCAGTAGGAGCTGGGGATTTTTTTGAGAGTGGAGTTTCATTTATTATTATTACGAATTTATGAATTTACACTGGCGGGTCAAGCCTAGAAAAGGCTCTGAACACCAGTTGACAAAGGGTTTTATAGCTGGGTCCTGAGATCACAGGTGCAAATTAACAAATCAGAACACAAGAGAGCTACAAGTTTAAAATGGGAGCTGGGATCTTCGCCCAAGGGAATGGATAATGTCCCAGAGGCTATCCCACGCTTAGTCATTGTAACTTTATTTATGATTGCCCTTAACTGGGAACCCTGAGGATGGATGGACACACACACACACACACACACACACACACACACACACACACACACACACACACACAGCTGTGGCCTGTAGCCAGGAGGTTGAGCACAGACTTCGGGTGGGAGGGCAGATTTTATGATCAAACTAGACACCCTGCCCCTGGAAACTATAAAAATTAAAACCAGCCCTGCATGGAGCCTAGAGGTCAAGGTCACAGAACTCAGGAAGGTCTTCAGGGATCCTGTCATAAAACTCATCTGCACAGATGAGGACTGGGGACAGCAAGAGCCACATCTGCCAACCGCCACACATGGACAAAACTCTGTTGCATTATAGGCATTAACTGATTTCGTCCTCACTATGACCTGCAGGGAGGCATCCTTATCTTCAGATGAACAAACCAAGGCACAGTGAAGACCACCAATCTGTCTGAGGCCACATGCTGGTTAAGCCAAAGCCAGAACCTGGGGACATCTCAATGCTGGGCCAGGCCCCTCTCTGCAGCTAGGCTGCCTCTGCAGCATACAACCCCAAAGTCCTGGTGAGATGCAGGATTTTTCCAGAAGAAAGATCAGCCAAGCCCTGCTGAGCCTGCTGCAGCTTCTTGGAGGAGTCCCCAAGGTTAGATGGCTGAGCATAGGGTCGTGAGCAGGCAGGAAGCTCTCTGGAATGGTGTCTGTGTATGAGGGCCGAGTTGGAACAGAAGCAGAGCTACAGGTACAAACCCATCCCTTTTCTGCATAGAGGAGATATGCCCCGTCTCTGTAAAGATGTTGCTGAACAAGTAACATTTGAATCAAGGGCTGAGAAAGGCAGGTGTGGGTGGGAAGAGACAAAGAAGACTGCAGGGAACTCCCTCCCTGACCTTGGGAACTGACCCCTCTGTTTTTCCTGACCTTGGGTTCTGCTGGGTCTTTAGCCAGCCTGGCCTCAGAGGGAACTGCGCTGCGGGCCTCCAGCTGGTAATGACTCATCTTGCCTTGTTGACCCGAGATCACAGAAGCCAGGTCCTCCTTCCAGACCTCCTCTGTGCACAATACCCCATTGCTCTTTCTCTCTGGTAAAGTTGGGGTGTGGCATGTGCCTTTGGGACTGGGTAATCTTGTCCTCCAGTTCACCAAAGCCCTCATGGACATTGCAGATTTCTGGGGGTGTTCCAGCTGTGTCTGGTCCTCAAGGGAGCGTAACTGTGGCCATTTCTCCCATATGACCATCCACATGTGGAGGCGAGGCCGGTGGCCCACTTTGGACTGGTTTTAGATGAGGTGGTAACCCACACTTGTACTCTAATAAATGGAATTACTGTTACTAGGTCACTGGTATGCCTCTGCCATGTGCCTCAGCCCTGGGCCTGCCCTCTGAGTGGATGCTCACTGCAAGAGACCCCACTGGACACTGGAGGTGCTGGGCAGATGGACCAGCACATCTGCTTACTTAATTTGCTCACCTGTGCCCTCATTAGAAGACACCGAGATTGTGGTGAGGACTCACACAACTGGCAGGGCTCCCTGCAGCACACCACACCTGGCCCTGTTGAAGCCCTTAGAAGTTCTCTGCCATCTGTGCTGGGGCGAGGACTGATGTCCACCCGCAAGCTCCTTCCGGGCCATTCCATCAGCCCACCACTAACTCCTCTGTGAGGCCCAGAGCAGGGACTCCAAAGATAGAGACAGAACACTGGATTCCTTCACCTGCCTCACCCAGGCCCTGGCCCTGTTACCTGAGATGTTCTCTGTTTAACTGCTGTCTTGTTCAGTGGTGGTTCCGTCAACAACAGAGGATGTTGTTCTGGGGCAACGTGCAGGATCTTGTAGAAGGAGTAATGCCAGATCTGCAAAGAGAGGGTGCTGGGTGAGCTGTTGCTGTGAGGCAGGCAGAGCTGGGCTAGCTGGCTGTCCATTCTCTGCCTGTCACCTACCTGGTGATGTAAGCATCATCTATATTTATCTGATGTCTCCATCCACTACCCACCATCTGCCTCTTTATCATCTAACTTCTTATTGTGTTTCAGCCATCATCTGCCTGTGTTAGCTATCGACATCACCATTTATAGATCACCTATCATCTCTAGAGCATCTAGAATCCATCATCTAGCTATTATCTATCTACCTGCCTATCATCGATTATCCATCCATCTACCTATCCGACAAAGCGGTATGTTCAGTCGGCAAACCTGTGGATTCTCCATTCAAAAACTAAGCCAACCAAGGATCAAACATGTTTTAAAAATATTCATCCTGTACTTTGCATGTTCAGACTTCTGCTCTTGTCATCATACTCTAAGCAGTACAGCACAACAGCCATGGACGTGGCACTAACACTGCTCGGTATGATAATTTATTATAATTTATCTGGAGGTACAGTAGGATGTGGTAGGAGGTTTGCAGATACTGTCATCGCATCACATACTGCAATCTGGAAATCTTGGTGTCTGTGGAGGTCTTGAACCCAGTCACAGCAAGATAACTTTCACTGCCTTCCATGATATACCGGGCCTGGATTGGGACGTGAGACCAGCAGAGACTGAAAGGCCTGGGGCTACCTAGAGGATCTTGGCTCTGACAAGTGTCAGAAACACCAAAACTCAGAGGTGCAGCTGAGATCCAGGCAGGCCCAGGGTTCTGAGACCCTCGCACCTGGGTAGACGGTGCTTTACAAACTGAGCCATCTCCCAGTCCTGCCATGGTAGTATTACAGCCCTGCAGTGCTGCTCTGTGCGCTGTGCCAGGGCCGCAGTGTGGCCCTGGCTGTTGCTCTCAGCATGCGGCACTAAATGAATCCGTGTAGAGGAGGGAAGATGGCCCAGAAGATGAGCAGACTTGAGAGGGCCCAGGTGTGATCCCCTATAACCAAGTAAAAAGCCTGGCATGGCCCCACAGTCCTGTAACCCCAGTCCTGTGGGGAGCAAAGATCTGAGATCAGGGAATTGCTGTGCTCAGCCAGTCTAACCAAAATGGCAGCTGTGGGTTCAGTGAGAGATTGAGTCTCGATGAAACAGCGTGGAAGAGTGACAGGAGAGACCATGAAACATTCCCCTTTGGCCCCCACACATGTGGACATGGCGCATCCATCCGTCCACACACATGTATATATTATACATACAGGCAGCAACATACCATATGATGCATACTACACACACACCCAAAACAATAACAAATAAGCAAACTAGTATAGACCAGACTTAGAATGTACTAGGCTCTGTTGCCTCTCTCAGACCTTGCAGATTCATAGCCTGGCCACATCCACAAGGCCCCTAGTGAGGAGACCTGAGTTTGAGTCCAGCCTCCCCTGCTTACTGTTCATAGATCATCAAGTACCTGAGGCATGGCCTCTGGGACCCTCAGTTTCTTCATCTGTAAGATGGTATGGGAGGGAACCTTAAAGAAGGTAGATAAGATGTTCTTTCCCACATAGACAAAGGAACACTTAAGGTGAACTTGATCCTCTCTTCATACCTTAGGGTCTGACCAGTCCATGTGTGTGTTTGGACAGACACCGGCCCTAAAAGATGTGTTGGTCACAGTCTGTACAATTCCAGGCTGTGGTAATAAAGTCCCATAGCTGGGCCAGGCTAAGCAGACATCCATTGTAACCCAGGCCTGAAGATCAGAAGCTGAGGTCAAGGATATTACAGGGCTGGTTGTGCAGGTCTTTGAGGGAGCATCTGCCTCAGGCCTCTCTCCCTGGTTTCTGGATGTTTTTTTTCTGGAAATCTCCCGAGTTCTTTGACTTGTAGAAGCGTCTGAGCGTCTCCAAATTCCCCCTTCTATCAGGACACTAGTCTCTATTGAATTGGGGACACACCCTATTCCTGCGTGAGCGCCTCCAATCTAACCAATGACACCACCAGCAGTGTATCCCAGAGGTGTTCACACTCAGAGATGTTGAGGCTGGGGATCAACATGGGAATTGAGGGGGGGACACACCTCAGCCCACTACAACATTCCAGTGATGCTTAGGAAGTGGGCCCCAAGTCTGAAATCTTCAAACAGCAGCAGCTAAGTCTAGCTGTGGGTCAAGAATCCCCCGTGTGCAGCTTGGGTACTGGAAGGGGCAGATGGTACCAGCTGGGGCAGCACCACGTGTGGAATGACCCAGCTGAGGAACATTGTCCAAGGTGGTGTCTTCCCATGATGAGTCCTCTTCTTGGGCATCTGGTGGGCTGTCTGCATTGACCACAGCATGGTGGCCAGCTCCTCCAGAGGCCAGGAGGAAGCAATAGAGCCTGGCAGTCACACTGTCACTTCGGTCCTATTTTGCTGGAGGAATGGCTTCCAGGGGTTGGTCAATGATGCTTTGATCACAGATGCTGCGGCATATGCAAAGCGTTATCTCTCGGCTCGGACAGAAGCACTAGAGACATACACAGCCTCTCCAGGCCTGGCCTTCTCTGCCAGTGTGCCCTCCGCTATCTGTAGGAGTGGCCCCTGCTGCCTGCCTGAGCCCTTCGGAGTCCGTTTCTGTGTCTTCCTCTGGCTCTAGGTCTGGGTTTCAAGAATGTACCCAAGTGGCAGCATTCTATGTAACACTGTGTCACTACCTTGCTCCAGGCCGTTGGTGGCTGGACATCAGTCAGGAGCCCTCCTGGCTTCTGCCTCTGTGTGGGTGCCACTTCTAGCATCCCTCCCAGAGTGCTGTGGGCCCTTGCCCTCACCAGGGAAAACAAGAGTGTCACAAATTTTTTTAAAAAGTCAGTAGTGTTTATGGGGCACCCACTGAATAGTTATAGACCACCTTAATACTGTCCCTAAAATTTATATATTGGAGTCCTGATCCCTAGTCTCTCAGAATGTGACTGAATTTTGAGAAGGGACCTGTAAAGAGGCAATTAAAGCCTAGTGTGGTCTTATGATTCCAGCACCCAAGAAGTGGAGAAGGTAAAGTTCAGAGTTCAAGGTCATCATAAGCTATATAATGAGTTTGAAGTCAGCCTGTGCTACAAGAGGCCCTGTCTCAAAAACTAACCATGAAAGGGGGAGGGCAATTAAGTTGAAATGAGGTCACTGCAATGTGTGCTAATCCATGTGACTATGACCTCAGAAGAAGCAATCAGGTCACAGACACACAGAGGGGGACCACGTGAGGACACAGGGAGAAGATGCTTTCTGCAAGCCAAGGAACATGCATGGGACAATGTGCCTCTGCAGCTAAAGTCGTCAACTGTGAGCTTTGTTAAGGTGGTGACAGGAATGGACACATGGGCTTTCTAAGCAATGTTGTGACTTCATCCTCGTAATCCTCAATGAAGTGGGCAGTGGTTTCCATTTTAAAGGAGAGGACGGAGACTCACTATGGTCACCTCACTTGTCCAGGGTGGGTGCCTTCTCTGGTCATTCATGATATACCCTCTCTGAGCACAACCAGCCCTTGGGGGGCAGAGATAAGAGGTCCCCAGCGCAAACTGGCTAGCTAGAGTAGCTGAATTCATGAGCTGTAGATTCAGTGAAAGACCTCGTCTCAATGAATAAGGTCAGGATGATTGAGGAAGATACCCAACATCAGCCTCCATATGCATGCACACACATGTCTACATGCACCCACACACAAAAATAATAAAATGAAAATTTAAAATGCTGTGGCAGGGGTCCTGGGAGCAGTGCCTACCACAGAAGCTGTTGCCCACCTTCTCCAAGTTGTCCCAGTTGGTAATGGCTCCTCGGGATATGGGGTAGTGCAGGTTGATTTTCCTATGTTTCTTCCACACCTCCTCTCCGATGAACCAGTCTTCTTCCTGCATCCCCACCAATGGGTTCTGAAAAGCATGGACCAGCTGGATCAGTTTCTAAGAGTGGCAGGCTGAGACTGGGCTCTTCCTCACCCTGCTGTCATGTGTGGGTACAGGTGAGTGTCTGCTGGGGGCTGCTGGGGGCTGCTGGGGCTGACTCTGAGTCCCAGCACAGCCATCGAAGACCCTCTGCAACTCTGTACACCTTGAACAGTGGTTTCGAGGAAATGGGGACAGGTCTAAAACTCCTGAGGGTCACTGTAAGGACATTCATCGCATCACTCTGCAGATATGGAAACTGAGGGCCGTAGGAGAGAGAAGCTTCTGGAAGGTATGGGTTTGGGGGCAGATTGTATTCTTGCTCTGGAAGGCTGGCCATCGATGCTTTCAAATCAGATTCGACTTCCTAATCTGTCATTCACAGGGGATTTACCACTTGATCTGTATGTCAGTCTGGGTCCACTGAGGAGCAGACACTGAGCCATGATCAAAGGTGGAAAGATTTTAGCAGGGAATGTGCCTGTGTGGGCAGAAGCAGGCCAGGAAGGGGCTGGAGAGATGGTTAAGTGGACCATCAAGAGGACCACACAGATGGGAGGACATGAGTTTAGATCCCAGCACCCACATGAAAGCTTGGCATGGTGGTGCACGCCTGTAATCCCAGGGCTGGAGAGGAGGTTATGGGAGACTCCTTGGGGCTTGCTGGCCCCAAATGAGGTGGAGAGCCACTGAGAAGGCCAACAATGCTGACCACACGTATCCACGCATACCTGTGCACCTACACACAGACACACATGCACACACACCACACAAATGCACATACAGACACACATGCACACAGGGAGCCTGGTCAGGCCCAAGAATGGAGAGTGGTCATGCTAATGTCCGTGGCTGTACAGGACAGAGGGAGACAGGACAAGTGGGTGCTCTAACGCCTCTGTTTTCTGGAAGGCTGGCTCAGTGAGGCCCCTGGGAGCTCCTGAGCCACACTCATTCCCAATAATGGACCAAGCTTCTGAGGGCTGAGAGCAGCTAGAAGTGCCATAGGCAATGGGACAATGGGGCAGGGGTACCACAATGCAATGGGGCAATGATGCTGTAGCATGCCTGGTGCAGAGCTGTGGAGCTACAACGGGGCTGGGCTGCCATGGAGCCATCAGCCAGGTTCATGCTCAAGGTGGCCAGAGCCCACCTGCACAGAGCCTGGTGTCCTAGGCCATCTTGTCTTTGTGTAGCAGGCTTTGCCCCGGGGTTAAGGACTATCAGTGAAGACCTCAGCCAAGCTGCTTCTGCCATGGCCCTCCTTCTGTCATGCAGGAGCCATGGCCTCTACTTATTCAACTATAGCACCAACTGGGTGAGCAGGTGGAGTGGGGCCTCATAAACTAAAAGGCCATGTGGGTGTGGGGACCCACATCTGAGCATGTGCAGGAGTGTGTTGGAATGGGGGTCCAGAACCCCTGCTATGAAATTGCGGTTTACCCTGGTGTCCTATATTGGGGTGGCCTGTGGTGTGGGCCAGCACTGGGGTGGACAGAACTACAGTGGGAAACATGCTTGTTCTCTGCCTGTTTCTTCATCCCTACCAGACTTCCTGTCCTCCTGGCTACCAGTCTAGAGCCCTGAGTGGAGATCAGGGTTGAGGAGCCCAGGGACACACAGAGCCTCCATGTCTGAGTCTCAAGCCTGGGAAAGAGAGCACCCAGAGATTAGCTCTGGAAGAAATTGGACTCCTGGAGACAGGAACCCCTTATGCTGCCCAGGGCTGCAGCCAAAGGCCAGCAGGCAACATGGCTGAGGAAATGGCTTAGTGCAAGTGTGGGTACCTGAGTTCAGATCCTCAGAACCCACGTGGGTGTTACAATCCCAGCCTGCAAGATGGACGGCAGAGAGAGCTAGGAGAATTACCTGGAATCTCTCAGGTCAGGCCAGATAGCATGATGAACACAGCGGTGAACAAGCCGGAAGGGGAGGACCAATGACTGAAGTAGTACTCTGACATCCACATGCAGGTTATGGCATGCACGCACCAGCACACATGTGCATGCGTGCACACACGCACACGGCTAAAGACAAGTGAGGAGGGTGGCCTTGCCCACAGCTGCCCTCACAGTTGGTCTGGGTCACTTGACTATTTTGGTGCAGAGACTTGCTTTTTCCGTGTTGTGCCCCCCCATGCCCCACCCCAGCTCTGAGCACCCCGGGCTTCTCTTAGACCACTGTCTGCACAGTTGGCATGTCGCCAAGCCTCAGCTGTTGGTCACATCAGCACAACCCAGGTGGAGAAACTAACTTCTGGAACTAGCCTGCTCTCTTGAAGCCAGAGGTCTCAAAGCAGCCAGAGGAGTAGCCAGACCTGTATGTCTTACCCACTCCCACACAGCCCTGCTGCAGTAGAAATTCCACGGTGGGCCTTCTGTGTCTCACCAGTCAGATGGTCACTGTGTCTGCCCTGCCTGGGGGACTTTCTTGGTCACTCAGTGGGAGAGGGAGGAGGTGGGGCCAAGCAGCACCCATTTTACTCACGTCATGTCTCAGTTTTCCAAGAATAGTGGGGAAGACAGCTATGGGGGTCTCAGATCCTGCAAAGCCCACCTTGCTGAACCCAGAGCCGTAGTCACAGATGAGAGGCACATTGTCCACTGAGCTGTCTGTGAAGTGGACACGCCTGCAAGGAGAGACCATATCATTACCTGAAAGGCCCTCGTCCTTGGGCAGGCACTGTGCCAAGGGGCTGGACGTGGACTCAGGCATGGCTCTGAGTGCAGCTCTGTGCACGTGAGCTGGGACTGCCCAGGGTGGGGGCCACGTTGTGGGTGCTGAGGGCGGCTTTCTGGAACATGGGTGCTTTACAGTCATGTGTCTGGGCTATGCTGGGAAGGTAGGCTGTAGGCTGCTCCTAGGCTACAGGCGAGTGCTTTTCGAACCCCTAGGATTCATCAGAGGAGCATCTAAAATGAAACCTTTCTTTGGTCAGGAGAGGAGCCGGGATTCTTAGCCTGGTGGAAGCCTGTGGTTCTCAGCCTTGCTGCTAGAGAACTTTCCCCACATTTCTATGGTTTGCAGACCTTAAGGAAGAATCCAGGAGGAATTCATCATTGCTTTACTGTCATCCTGCCACCTTAGCTTCCAGGAACAGACAGTGCATTTTGTAAATGTAGACATATTTAGAAAACAAAATTACGAGGCCAGGTCTGGGGTCACAGGCTTGCTTATCAACCCAATTACTCGGGAGGCTGAGACAGGATGATTGCAAGTTCAAAACCCTGTCTCAAAAGAAAAGGCTAACCGTGTAGCCAGGAGATGACTTGGTGAGTAAAGTGCTTACTGCACCAGCACAAAGACCTGAGTGTGGATTCCCAGCACCCACGTAAAAGCCAGGTGTGATGCACACCTGTAATTCCAGAAATAAGGACTGAAACAGGAGGATCCCTGGGACTTGCTGGTTAGTGTGAGTCAGAGATACAGGCTCAGGGCAAGACGTGATCTCAAAAAACATGGTGGAGGATCTGGGGATGAGACTCAGTGGGCACACAAGCATGAGTGCCTTTGTTCAGACCCTGAGCATCGACTTAAATAGCTAGATGTTGTGACATATTCCTGTAATTCCAGA
>PVHP010008573.1:0-52797 GCA_004024765.1 Zapus hudsonius | reverse complement strand
GAGCGGAAGAGGGGGCGGAAAGATTGTGAGAGCCGTGGTGGGGGAGACTGTCCGGAGGCATGGCACCCATCAGTAACAACACACTTGGGCCAGGAAGACCGGGATGAGTACTAAGATATACAGGATCCCTTGCCACAAGGACTAATACAGACAGCCCACAGAGGAGGATATACAACTGATCAGGGATGGGGAGGGGGGATTGGGGAATTCGGGATAACAACGCATGGTTTGCCCACTAAATAATGTAACTCATTATGGACAATAAATATATATTTTAAAAAAAATAAATTTACATAGTAATTGATCTTAAAAAAAAGGATACTATTTCAATGTTATTGTTTTGTAATTGTCACATAATTGTATATATTTGCAGAGTGAAATAGTATATTTCAACATAAACAATATATTTTGTAACAGTAAAATACTAAATATATAAGCATGAATTTTTTCACTATATTTTTGTAAAAATATTCAAGTTACTGTCTTCTATATATTCTAAATTTTATAATTCATTGTTAATAATAATAGTCTCTTTTTAATATATTGGATGCCATGAAGCATTCAAGCTATTCACTATAATTGATTCCACTAAATCATACCTCCTCTCCACTCTTACACCTCCATCCTCACCTTTCCACTAGTGATAACTAATTTCTATTGTCAACTTGATTGATCAGGATTTGAGTAAGAGGTATGCATGCCTTTGGGGCAGGACTGTAAGGGCATTTTCGGGATGGGGTAAATGAGCAAAGGCAGACTTTCTTAAAGAGTGGCCAGCTGTTCTCCCATAGGGGCAGCCGATACCGACTAAGATTCCAGAACAAAGCTTTGCCTAGATGTCTTGTTACTTTTTTTCTGATGCATCTATTTAGTTGCTACCTTCATTTCCAGAACTCAGAACCATCTTCTTATGCATTTACAACATGGGCTGTCGACCTGCAGCTCTCCAAGCATTCCCCAGCTTATCCCTGCAAAATTTGGACTGCTGAGGCATCCAGCCTGTGGCCTGAGCAGCTACTAGGTTGTCAGATTGTACAGCCAACAAACAGCAACTGTTGGATTGTCTGGTCATATCATCTAAGCCAATCTAATAAATATTTTATAGTATATTCATTTTGTCAGTTCTGTTTCTCTAGAGATCCATCAGTTTATTCTACCATTCTATTCTCTACTCCCACAACCTCTTATTTTTAGATTTTATACAAGTGAAATCATTTCATATGTATTTCTGGATGCTTGGCTAATTTTACAATCTAATGTACACTAGATGCATTCATGTTATTGTAAAATTACAGAATTTCCAGGATTTTAAAGATTAAATCACATTTAATTGTTATATAGATCATCATGTAAAATTTTTCATTCATTTATGGATATTTATGTTGTTTATATACGTTAGATGTTGTACTAATGTCATAATATACATAGGAGTTATGGTGTATACTCTTTTCTAGGGAGAAGTCAACAAGTACTAGCTCAACCAGGCAGGGAATGCCTCACACAATAAAGGCCAATTTTTTTACAAACCAATGAGTTTATTTTGCTTTCTTAACAAGCACAGATAAGGCCTTATGTATAGGACTGTGGAGAATTCAAATCAGCTGCATTCAATGGTGTCATTCCTACAAGAATAATGTCCCCAGGGCTGGATACATGGAGAAATAAGTCATCACTTGATCTTTTACTTTTTATATCCCATGTCTCTGAGGCCACAAGACCTCATGTGCCATTGCACAAGGCTAGCGCAGGGGGAAGCTAAGATCTCAGGTGAGATCTAATGATCCAGAGTTCCTCATACAGCACCTTCTATGGAGAAAGATCACTGGACTCAAGCCAGGATCACATGTGTCATTGCAGGTGTTTCTAATGAAAAGGACAGTAGTTATTTTGTTTTTGTTTTGTTTTGTTTCATACACAACTGCATCCACACTAAATATACATTTGGAATTTTCATGAGTATATTTCTAAGCACATAGGAAAATCTATAATAATATTTTTTAAAAAATAGAAAAAATGGAAGGCTGTAGATACATATAGATGTAAAAACTTGTGAGGAAATTACTTTTCAAAATGTTGATTGTCTTTACATACTTTTCACTAAAATGTTTATCATTATTGTTTAATATTACACCAACCAAAGAATTGTTTTATATAAACTTTGAAATATTTTAAGAAGTCTGTTTGAGTTTTCTTTTTTTATTAATTTTTATGAGTTCCAGATAACCCTGTTTGCCTGTGTCAGCATGTAGGCATCAGAAACCTTCTGTGTCACACATACTCTGGAAGAACCAGGTGATACAGAACACTATACACCTTGCTTGGAGCTTCTTGACGACAAGGAAGTCACAGCTTCTCCAAAGATTTCCTGATAAACATAAACAAATAAACTCATGATATGATCAGATATAAACTCTTGATCTGTCTTGTGCTCTGACTGTGTAGATTGGACTGCAAGATAGTGAATAAATAGTGTGAGCACAGTCAGTTCAGGGGACACATAAGTGCATTCTTGACCCTCCATGAAATCCTATTTTGCATGATGTGTGTTCATTCTGTGCCCTCCCAGGCACTGATAGATGGTGGAGGCAAGCCAGAGCAAGTGTTACAGGAATATAAACTGAAAACTGTCCACTGGGATGTCTCTGAACTGTAGGGATAACATTCTGCATCAGAACTGTCATATTCAGTGCAGTGCGAACGTGGCTAGAGACAGTCTTCTAGGAAACATTGATTCAGCTTCCAGGTAGTCATCCAGACATGTGGCATTGAGGTTGGGGCAGAAATAACAATGAGACCCATGAAGAAAAAGCATGCATCTGTGAACTCGGCTTCCCAAGACTGTGTGTTTAGTGACAGAAGCATTTTCAACCAGTATCCTGAAAAATTGCTCAGAAGTATGACCATCACTCTCTGCCTGAACCCACACTCACTGATAGCTGACCAGGGGCAAAACCAGCATTTGAAACTGATCTCCTGAAGGAATGCTTACAGATGTTAATAGTATCTGAGAACTGAACTCCCAAAGAAATATCCAGGGATTTGAGAGGCATCTAGGAATTGAGGAAGGATATACAAAAGACAGGAAACAGCCAATAGGCCAGCTGGATGAAAAAAGAAATTAATACTGGTTTTCAAATTAGTATTCAATAATGAGATAGACAAACAGAAGCCTAATTGGTATAATACTGGTAAGATATAAACTAATCTGGCCACTATGGAAGTCAGGATGGAGATTTCTCAAAACAAACTAAAAGTGATCTACCCTAAAACTAAGCTATGTCATTTCTGTGTATTTATTAGAACAGAGAAATTTATAAATAAAATGTGGTATATATACACACTGGAACTTTTTAAGCCATAATCAAAAAAAGTTATGTCATTTTAAGAAAATTGATGTAAATGGAGATGATCAAACTTAGAAAATCAAACCATTTTCAAAAATTCAATTATCATGATTTTTCTTATTTTTAGTTTTTTGGTTTTATATAGGAACAATATAAAGTTTGAAAGTAGAAATGAAACTGTCCAAGAGGACAAAGGAGAAAAATGGAAGGTGTAGATGTGAGCAGAAGAAGGGCAGGGAGTGTAGAGGATATGCTCAATATATATAATATATACTATATATATATTTATATATACATACATCGTGTTAAAATACAAAGAATGGCATCAAGTAGTGATAGAAGTGTTCATTTATTTACAATATATAACAATTCTAAGTATAAATATAACCCAAAGGCAGGGCACAGAAAAATACAGAGAAAATATTGATAAATCTAAATGGAGAGATAATTTGCAATACAGCATTCTATTTGAATATGAAGACACAAAGCAAGCAAAAACCCTGACTTAAATTAATCTGCAATGTAGGCTAAATATACCTAAGGAACATTCTAAGCATATTCCACTTTGCAATTGAGTAATTCTCATTCTTCTCAACTGGGCATGTGACATTCTCCCAGGAAAACCTGTGTGAAACTTCAAAAGTAAAAATATAATTTTTAAGAATACTGAAGTATGTTTTGTTACAGTGGTCTAAGTCAAAAATCAATATCTCAAGGAACTTGAGAACACTTAAAAATTCATGGAAATATAACAAGTAGCTATTGGAGAACAAATAACTCAATAAAGAAATACAGAGTGAAATGAAACTTTTATCAAATCAAAGGCAAATAGAAAGACAACATACAAAATATATTGGATATATATATATATATATATATATATATATATATATAAAGTATCTCTAAGAGTGCAGTTTATAGGAATGAATGTCTATGCCCAGAAGGTAGACGATACCAAAGAAACTACCTGCATTGCACATTTGGGATGCAAAATGCTAAGAACAAATTCAATTAAAAGTTAATTAAAGGAGATAATACAGATAACGGCCAAATAAATAAAGACTAAAACCATAAAAGGTCAATGTAAAAGCATGGTTTCTGGAAAGATGAACAAAAAAGCCAACTTTTTTTTTTTTTTTGGTATATGGATGCACAGATGTACCAACTTGACATAGCTCTTTATTCTCTTTTTAGTTATCTTAGAATTTTCTCAAAAATAGTTGTGTGTCAATGATGAAGTATTTATGAGTGGTCTCTAAGCTTCATTACTGTTAGCTATTTTCCTGTTAACGATAGTGACACATAAATGACATTCGGGTTATAATGTTCTGGAATCAGAAAGTGTAAATGGTCTGCATTTGTTCTTTATTTTAATTGGCATATTCAATTACCTATACAATTGAGGATCACTTTGATTATAAGAAACAGTTGTTGGTGCTGCTACATATGTAAGACTTTCTGCCCCATTAGACACACATACACACACACACACACACACACACACACACACACACACACACACACACACCCCACACTTCTGCATTTAGCTTTTCATGGTTTTTGGAGAGTCAAACTCAATTCCACTTGCTTGTGCTTTTCCAACTGAGACATCTTCTCAGAACGTCTTCACTATCTCTCTTTATGAATTCTTTATTTCATTCTGCCTTTCTGGGTTCTCTTGGGATTCATGCAGGAGGCATTAAGCCACACGTATATAGAAGTGACTGCATTAGCCCTGTTGAAAAGTAGAATTAGCACGTGGCATGATAACAGAACAGGTAACAGGCCATCAGTTTAGGTGCCTATAATGTGTGGAGAGCCTGTCTCCCTCCTGCTTCCTTAGCAGTTTGAGTCAGCTTGATTCTGGTTGGGACAAGGGAAAATGAGAGGCTCTGGCTCTAGCCAGCCTCAGTGCTCCTGTTGTTGGGAGAGGAGGTTGTGAGATTCTGCCTGGTGGTTCCCATGGACCTTAGCCCATCCCTGTCCTCTTCTCTCTCTTCTTCCCACCCTCCAGGGTTGTTGTGTGTGAGAGAAGCGCTTCCTGGCAGCTACTGTTGCTTTGTTAGGCTGGGCCTGCAGACTGTGCCAATTCACACAGGCTTCCACCTGCTTCCTTCCAGAGATCCCACAGGGTTTAAAAAGTGCATTTACAAATCTTATCTCTTGCAAGAAAAGAGATTATTTATATTTTACCTCCATTGACTGTTTTCTTTTTCCAAGAATCACTGGGGAGGCTTCAAATCTGACATCTCTTTGCCTAACTCTATGATGTAAGCTGACTTCACCAAAATGTTCCTGTTGACCACTTTAAACTTTTCAACCTGTTCATCATGCCCTCAGGGTAAATGCTCTCCCAAAATTTGTCTGACATCTTCATCATGAACTCTATCACCTTAAACTCAGCAAGGTCAGGAATGCATGCAAAACTGTGCATACTCTAGAATATTTCTACCCCCAAAATGGTTTTGTTTATTTATTGTTAATAAGTAGAAACTCTGTATGAACAAGTCTTGTGTTGGTACTCCCAATTCCCTCCTCCTCTACCCCTCCCCCATCCACTGAGGGTCCACCTCAGTGGGATGGCTGAAACAGTCCATGAGATGAAGGGCTTTGTGTTGTGCAAGCAGAAGACAGTATTTTTTTTTTTTTTGAGGGTGGTAATGCCTGTGGGTATTCCCTCACCTCTACCCACCATGGCTCTTACAGTATTTCTGCCCCTTGTTCTACAAAATTCCCTGAGCCTTGGTGGGTGAGTTTTAAGGATGCTTTACTGCTGAGCTCTTAAAGAGTCTCTGAGTTTTTGCTTTGGAGTATTTTGGGTATCCTAGGTGTCTGTCACCATTACCCTTGCATAGGTTGTCTGACTTTCTGCGGAAACAGCATTCTTGCTCATCTCACTACTTCCTCTGTGATTTCACCTGGGCCCTAGATGATAATTTAGGGATGGTTTACCTGCCTGGGATTCACCTATAATCTAAGGTCTTGTTGGTGGAATTGGGTTGACCATGGTTCTTGCTGCCTTCTGAAAAATATAAACATACTCTCCAATGGAGAAGAGATCAGTATAAGTTAAATGGGACAAACACTGTTAATTTGGTGAGATTTTAATGTGTGTAGCCTCTATGTAGGCCCATGGTTAATGGGGGCTTCCCATTGGAGTCCAAATTCTTGGTCTCCATAAGGATTTGCCCTAGATCCCAGTTCTAGCTAGGAGTTCCTTGCCACTGAGGGGATCTCAAATCAGGGCAGAAACCTGTTGATTACCTGCCTTGGTTAAGTACCACTATTGCACAGGTGAGTACTTCTTGCCTTGCTGGTCTCTGTCATGTAGCAATGTCCTCTGCTTTCTCTGAATATCATTGGCAAATTTCCCCTGGCAGCACATGTAGTGCCTTCCAGAACTATACAGGCTAACCGTCTGGGAGCTGTCTTCCTTCCAGGATCCATCAAGGTCTCATGGTGTTATGTGACAGCAGCCTGTGCCATCTTCAGCAAGAGAGTCTAATTTTTTTTTTTTTTTTGCTGGGGCAGGTAATCTAGAGCTTTGACATAATTCTATCTTGTTTTAGAGACCTATTAGGTCTATCAGATCAATATCTTGGTATCTACACTCAAGGCTCCTTCTTTCTTCAACACACAGACATATGCTCAACCATGTGTAATAGGTGCTCAATTCACAATAGCTAAAAATTGGAATCAACACAAATGCCATCTCTGGACAGATGGATACCAAGTTTGTGGTTCATATAATATACACCAAGGAATTGTACTCAGCAGTAAGGAAAAATGACATAATAAAATTTGAAGGAAAGTGGATATAGTTGGAACAGAACATACTGAACTCACACAGACAGAAAGACAAATGCTGCATATTCTTCCTCATTTGTGGTTCCTAATCTGGTTAAACTTGAATAGTAAGCAAACCTGACGTGTATATTGTGAGATGAACAATGGGGGTGGAAGGGGTTGGGGGAGGGGATGCAAGGATGGGGGAAGATATACAAAAAAACTGAATCCATAATGAATCTTCCCTTAGAAACCTTACTTTTGGACAGAAGGATCTAGAAGAAGATGGGGCATCATCTGGTAAGAAGAGCCCTGAAGTGGATGGGAGGAAGCCAAACCCAATACAAGCAGATCTGGCCTATCACTCCCTGTTCCAGAAATTGGCTACTTCCCAAAATACTTTTATATGACTTTTGTAGACTCTTGGGACAAGATTCCCAGAACCTCTTTTGCTCTGGAAGGACATTATTTTGACAAGAGCTTGTTCTGTTCTTATCTTCACCAAGTAATTATATAGCTTCTCTACTTGTTTGTCATCCATGCTTGTTTTTGACCTCACACTCACCAAGGTGTGAGCTCATTTTATTGTTACACTACTTGTATCAGAGCCTACAATTTCTATATATTATCATCAAGTTTTCTTTTTTTGTCTTATAAATGACCTTATAATGAAATGTGAGTTACTCTTTTATTTTGATTATCTTTTATTTTTCAGTGACAACTACTGACCTTATTCATTTTGAAAATATACCAGTTGCTCATTTGTACATCTTCTTTGGAGAAATTTTATGGCATATTCTCTGCTCATTTCTGAGTCATGCTATTTGGTACTTAGCTTTGTATGATCCCTTTACACATTTTGGAGATTAACCTTCATCAGATGTATTATTTTATTTCATTTAATAAGTTAACTTTTCACATGACTGGTTCTTTCTTTGCTTTGCAATTTTTCTTTTTAGTTTGGAAAAATTCCACTTATTTTGTGTTTTTTTATTGTTGTCTGTATTTATGGAATGTGTTGACAAGATCAATGTTAGGTAGATTTTACCCTATGTTTTTTTCAAGGAGTTTTAGTTTTAGAACACAAATGTAGATATTAATTTATTTTATTTTATTTTTGTATATGGTGTGAGAGAAAGATCCTGTAGGCATCAACTCTACACATTTATTTTATTATATTTTATTAATAAGAAACCTTGTCATATGGTCAAATCATTGGTTGTTCCCATCCTCCTCCTGCCCACAACCCATTCCATTGAGGACCCTCCTCAGAGGGGTTACTGGTATTCACCATGGAGTTATGGGTTAAGATTGGTGAGAGCAGTGGTCCATTGGAGTAATTTATGGTCAGGGGGAGCAAATACCTCAGGATGCTCCTTCCCAACCTACCTGTGGCTCTTAAAATCTTTCTGCCCCCTCTTTCAAAATGTTCCCTGAGCCTTGGTGGGTCTCTTACATTAGTAGCCGAACTCAAACAACTAGCAATTTCTGGATTTCTGCTTGGATACATTTTGAGTGTCTTCAGTGTCTATCACCATCACCCTGACACAGGTTGTCAGGATGGCCATGAGAAAAGTAATCATGCTTATCTGGCCATTTCTTCTGTGGTTTCAGCTGGACCCTAGATGATATGCAAGATGTGGTTTATCTCATGACAGGGAATCAGCTATCTTTTCTTGTCATGTTGATGGATTTTGGGTCTCCATGTTTTTCTTCGCTGTCTTCTGCATAAATTAAATACATTATATGAGAATGAGAGCAGCATAGGGTGACAGATAAGTATAGTTAATTAAAAGATTTGGATGTGGAGCTGGAAAGATAGCTAAATGGTTATGGTGCTTGCCTGCAAAGACTAGTGGCCAAGGTTCCATTCCTAAGTGCACTTAAAGCCAGCTACACAAGGTGGCACATGCATCTGGGGTTTGTTTGTGATGACTAGAAGCCTGGTGTACCCATTCTCTCTCTGTGTCTCTCTGGTTTTCCTTGAAAATAAATAAATAAAATATTTTAAAAGATTTTGATAGATTTAACCTCTCTTTTTGGTCAAGGACTAGTGGGATCCATTAACTATTATGGTTGTAGGATTCTAGTTTGGTTCCTAGTACCAGCTATGAGTTCCTTCCTATTGTGCAAGCCTCTTATCCAATCAGAGAGCCTGGTGACTGATAAAGGCTGAGTGCCACTATTGCACAGATGTGTATATCCTGTTCAGTTGATTGCATATTTTGCCAGAACCCCTGCATATTCACAACAGTGGTAGCTATTTTCCCCAGCAGATTGTGTAGCACTTCCCAGCACTATTAGACCTAGCCAGCTCACTCTTTTGCCACATCCTCACCAGAATTTGTTGTCCTCTGATATTTTGATGATTGTCATTCTAACTAGGGGGCCATGGGATCTCAAAGTGGCTTTTATTTGCATTTCCTTGATTGCTAGAGATTTTAAAAAGACTCTTTAAGTATTTATAAATCATTGGAATTTCTTCCTTTGAGACCTCTCTGTTCAATTCCCTTCCCTATTTTTAGTGGGGTGCTTAACTCTCTATTGCTTTTATTTATTTATTTTTGAGTTCATTATAAATTCTAGATATTAGACCTCTGTCAGATTTATGACTGGTAGAAATGTTCTCCCCTTCTATAGTTTGTATATTGACTCTGTTGGTGATATCTGTACAATAGATTTATAGTTCTGTTGGATACAGTGGATAAGTGTTTATTTGCCTGGGCTACTAAAATATTGTTCAGAAAGTCCTTCCCTATGCATATGCCTTGGAAAACTCTGCCAACATTTTCTTCCAGTCATTTTAGAGCTTCAGGTCTTATATTGAAGTCTTTGATCCAGATGGAGTTGATTTTTGTGCAAGATTAGAGAGTCCAGTTTCATTCTTTTATATCTTTTTCCAGCACCATTTTTTTAAAATGCTGACTTTAATTCAGCATGAATTTTTGGTCTCTATGTCAAAGATCAGGTAACTATAGTTGGAGATACTTATAAACTGGATCTTCAATTCCAAACCTTTGATATTTGTATCTGTATTGTGCCAGCAACATGCTGTTGAAATTACTATGGCTACAAAGTATATCTTGAAATCAGGAAAAATGTGGTCATTTGAGTCATTCCTTTGGTGAAGATACTTTTGGCTGTCTGAGGCCTTTTATGCATCCACATATAATTTTGAGATTTTTTTCCTATTTCTATGCTGAATGAAGCTAGAATTTTGATTGGAATTGCATTGAATCTGCATATTGCTTTTGTCAGGATTGCTTTTTTCACAATATAATTATTCTGATCCATGATCATGGGAGTCTTTCCCATGTTCTCATATCTTCTATTTCTCTCTTCAGTTTTTCATTGTATAGGTCTTCCCTCAATTAGGGATAATCCAATATACTTAATGGTGGCTATTATAAATGTTATGGTTTCACCAATTTCTTCTCTAGATGTTTGTCAATGGTATATATGAAAGCTAACGACTATTGTGTGTTGATTTTATATCTTGCCACTTTGCTGAAAGAGGTTATTACTTCTAGGAGATTTTTGGTAGAGTCTTAGATCACTTATGTAAAGAATTAGGCAATACTGCACATAGGGCTACTTTGATCTCTTCCTTTCCTTGGATCCGTTTGGTTTCTCTCTCTCTTACCTTATTGCTTGAGCTAAGATTTCATGTACTGTGTTGAAAAGCAGTAGTGACTGTGGGCACCCTGTCAAGTTCCAGATCTTAATAGAAATGCTTTGAGACTTTCCCTCTTTAAAATGATAAATTGAGGTCTGGGATATAACCCTTATGATGTTGAGATATGGACCCTCCATCCCTAGTTTCTCCATTGTTTTAATCAAGAAGGGATGCTGTAATTTTTCCAAGTCTGGTTTCCATCAAATGAAATGATCATACAGTTCCTGTCTTTATCCTTTATTCCTGCTTGTTACATAATGTTTGGGGTTTATTGATTTCCATTTATTGAACCATCACTGCATAACTGTGATGACATCCACTTGATTGAGTTAGATGATATTTTGATATGCCCTTGTATTCAGTTTTCAAGAAATTTATTGAGAAATTTCGCCTTTATTTGTGTATACTTAGCACATTTTGGGTACAAATCCACTGACCAAAATATATATGGATTTATTTCTGGCCACGCTGGTATGTTCTGGATATGTCTATGCCTGTAGATTAGGGTTTTAACCACTATCTCTTTACATCCTGTATGTCCTGTGTGTTGTCAGGAAGAGTCTTTTGTATTAAAACAGACACAAAAGCAAAAGAAGTATTTCCCTTGTGCTAAGTAGTTAACTTTTATTTCTAACTTGGTCTGCAAAGAAGTCATGGTAAAGGTGATGCAGGATATTGGTGCCAGTTACATAGGGATGTTCAGATTGTGAAAACTCATTCACTTTTATACCCATTCTTTCTGTATCTAAGTTGAAACTTTGGTGACAATTGCAGTCCACAGTAGCATTGCAGAAACTCTTCTGTACCATATACCTATTCAACCATGCAGAGAGACGAGCAGATTTCAAATACAGCAGGAGGAAAATTGAAAACATTTAAACCAAATTCTCTAAACATAATGCAAGTCTTCATTTCACATAATAAAGTTTAGTAGAAATATGTGTCTTAGATTAGCCCACTAACTTTTCCTAAGAATATCAGGATTTATGACATTTCATTTCACTGATGTTTATTTATCTTTTAAGTATTGTGTCTGCATTAGCTGCATTATGTCTGCGTCAAGCCCATCCATCAGGCCAGCATGTGGGCACTTAAACAAGAATTGAAATGGAATAAAATAAAACATAAATAAACAGATAAAACTTGTCCTATCAGAGCTCTTGCATCAAAACATCCTTTGAATGGAAGCGGTTTTTAATAATAATTTCTTTCCTAATCTAAGAATTCCATTTTCTGGTTTTGCAGTGGATATGACTTTTCAATCTCACTTTCACATAATAGCTTCAGTAAACAGATTCTCTGTACTGATGAAGTATGGCAAATCATTTCTTGCACCAGTCATAAAAATCCTATCAATCTTGACTCGACTTGAAATAGCAGTGACTTGCCTGGTAATCTGCATTTAAGTTGTGTGATTTACAGGTTGTTTTCTAAATCTGATGATTCACTTAGGTCGTTAATCCCCATTTTTTATTTCACTACTAATAATGTTAAGAAATTAGATGGAAATAGAATTTCAGATTCAATCTGGAGTAAATAGATGTAGGGATTTTCTGAATCTCCTTAGGTATTTAAACCTAAGGTACATAAAAACCTCATCAATATTTTCTATTCTAACAATAATAAGAAGAACCATGATTCATATTACTGAAATATTTGAAAACTAAACTTCTGAGATTTAAAATGTTAATTTTTAAAAATATATATATATTTATTGTCCATAATGAGTTACATTACTTGGTGGGCAAACAATGTGTTGTTATCCCGAATTCCCCAATTCCACCCTCCCCATCCCTGATCAGTTGGATATAAATATCTTTAAAAACTTTTACTTTCAAAATGTGATATTTTATTTAGAACACGGTATTCTGGTCAGATGTACTGAAACTGTATTTTGCAAGTTAGTAACTACTATTAGATGAAAAACAATAGTGTATTTATTCATTTTCAAGTAAATTTTAGGCCTACATTCAACCTTTTACATACCCATACAATGTAATGTTCAACATAGCCCAAAGTTTTTACACAATCAGATCTTTCTATGAAATTTCAAAACTGAGTAAGAATGATATGCTAATAAGATATCAAAAATGTGCAATTCTAAGAAAGCACATTGTAGTGATAAAAACTTTTAAAAAGTTTAATTTAGATTTATGTTATATTTGCAGAAATACAATCTATAAAACCAAGGAGCTAATAAGACAGCTCAACTGTACACTGAACACCTCACCAGCTTACATTGTATCATAAAGTAGGCTCACTAAGGAGACATTGTTATACTGTATGTTATTTGGGGGATATATTCAGGGTGGCTAAAAGATGTTTTAATAATGTAAATGTGAACTATAATAACACATATAGCAAAAGCTATATAAATGCATTATTAGCTGTTAAAAGAAATGAAATGGCTTCCAAGATGGGACATGAATTCATTTGCACATATTAAGAGCCTCTGCTTGATAGATCCTGTGATGTTTGCAGCATGTGGTCAGCTGGATATTGTCACACTAACAGGCAGAAGGGGTAGAGCTCAGAGTCAAAGATGGAGATTTTCATGAGTACTGCAAGGGTGACAGAGTCCTGATGGCATGTGAGCTCAGAGCATGGAAGGATCTCTGCTTTGCAGCTGTGGAAGTCTCTAGAGATCATGTAGAATGTGTCTGATAACAAAGAAATGAAATAGGGGATAAGATGTAAAAATGGACATATACAAGCCAGGAAATCCAAACTTTAAAACTGAAAATTTAGTTCACTTTGGTGAAAATAATCAGGATGCTTTTCTTTATGAAACATTTTCAGGGAGGTTTGATAATAGGCTACAAAGGTCACATGATTGTCTCTATTGACTCACATGCAAGAATTACATACAACCTAGGTAGTTGGATGGTTTCTATCAGTAAATTATATAAAACTGAATCAGATGTGAAGGTCAGAAACAATGGAATCATCTTTAATCTTTTCTTTCCTCAAACCTGTTCTGTAAAGTATGGCCAGTGTATTTGTTAAATAAATTCCCCTACACTGACTTTCCATTATACAATGGGATTTACCTTTTTCTTCTTCCCAGTTTTTTTTCCTCCTCCTCTGTCTTCTCTTTCTCTTTATCTCTTAATTTCTATCTCTCTGCCTCTCTCATTGCTTATTCAGTGTTTTATTAAAATGCCCAATCCTTGAGATTTCAGGTATTGTATCCTGATAAATGATCAGATATTTCATGAAGCCATGAACTTAAATGTGAAAAATATTTGATTAGGTTTGCCTGTTATATTAGCATCCCCCAACACATACACACAATTCTGTTCTATCTGGTGACTGCTACTTACAAGACATTAATGAGAAGCATGTTTCTACTGAATATAAATTCCTTATTCTCATAAATGAAACAAATTTAGCAAATATTAACTGAACTGAAATTATTTGTCAAACACTTCATTAAAACATTTTTTATATATTTTTCTTTACTTGAGAGAGAGAAACTGAGAGAATATGTGTATGACAGGGCCTTTGCCAGTGAAAATGAACTCCAGATGCATGTGCCACTTAGCCTGTTTGGTTTGACATGGGTACTCGGGTATCCACCAACACCTGGGCAGAAGGTTTCACAAGCAAGAAGGTTTACTGCTGAGTTATCTCCCCACTCCAAAGAAACTTTTGATTAAAAAAAGTTCATTGTTCATTTGGAAAATCCCTGAATGAGAAAGAAGGAATGAAACAATAATTTGATCAAAGTTAGTGATTAGAAGCCTTTGATTGCTTTATTCAAATAGGAAATATTTGTTTTATTTAACTTTATATTATGATTTTGGATTGGTTGGATTCTTTATCTGAATATGGAATTGGCTTCTTTCATTCTCAGGTAAGGAATACAAAAGTTCAATATTTTTATGTATTTGACTACAACCCATCAGTCAAATATGTATAGTACACTTATTATTAGGGGAAGGACATTAAAATTCTAGGAAAAATAAACAAACAGTATATGGCAGTACAGAGCTAGTAATACACAGCAAAGTACAGCAGCATCACCTTACATGAAACGGTGGCCATTTTATCAGATAAATTAGTGCTGAATGTAAGTTAAATATATTAACTAAATTAAATATAAGTTTAAAATAACAAATGGCACACCAGAATATTTGAGCTTCTATTTGCCTCATTATTCCAGAAAGACTCTAAAACTTTATTCCAACGAATTCCATGATTAAACGTTGGCAGCTAATTTTTGATAAAAAAAATTAAAGTGATTTTTTTCTGAGGAAAACTATAGATGACTAGTAATTTTTTTCATTGCTAACCTTCTCGAGTTACTCACTTTCCCAAGCCTTCATTTATGCAGATGTCCCAGTGACCCACTGTCAGTAGGATATTGCATCAATTAATGGCCCATAATGGCGAAATAACGGATTGGGGTTAGGGGCACAGTCTGTTCATACAGACGGGAGTTTTCACAGTCACAAGTGTTTTGGCCTATGTGAAAATTAGATGTGTGACCTTGGCTTTATTGCCACCAGGATCTAATTGAGGTAACCATCTCTGTCACATAATGTCGTATAAATAACTAATATCCTTGTCATTATCACCCCATGATATCTATTGATGTTATAAATCTCTAAGTATCATCTTTTGAATAACACTTTTAATGGAACACTACTTATTACCCTAAAATCCCTTAGAAGTTAGAAATGTTTAATTGCAACATATGATTATAAAATTATCATTTTGGCAAAATGGTCACTTTTAAAACAACAGTCACAGTAAGAACTTTTACATTTTATTTCATTATTTCTTACAAGGAAACACACAAAACTTTACTTCTTGTTAGTAGAATAATAGCAATTACAGGTTGGATTTTATGAAGACTTAATACTCGGGTACATTATTCTGTAATGTGTGAGAAAAAAAAAACTACTATAAAAGACATGTGTCCCCACCGATCTTACCACAGAGGCTAGAATGTATGTACTGCTTTCTCATTGTGCAGCTTGATTCAAAAGAAACACCTAGAATGAACATGGAAGAGGCTGTCTTCTCTCCATCCATCGCTCTTCACTGAACCCCTTGTTCTTTCCATGTAGACCCCCTCTTCTATTTTGATGCCTCTTTTTTCCCTTCTCTCCCCCATCAGAGAAGCCTTGATGAGCTCAATACCATGGTGGTTTTGAGGATGTAGAAACAGCTGCTTTTTTTAAGGTTGAGATACCTTCATCAGACCTCGAAGGCTGAGAGAACATTGCAGAAGAAGGGGCAGAAAGAAAAGAAGTCAGAGTGTGGAGTGCTTAGCGACACTGTTTTCTGGACATGAAGTAGCTTATGAAAATTGTGTCTTAAAAGTTGTTTTAGGAACTGGAGAGATGACTCAGTGATTCAACGTGCTTGATTGTAAAGCCTGATGGCCCTGGTTTGATAACCCATGACTCACATAAAATCAGATGTACAAAGTGTCCGATGCATCTGGAGTTGGTAGGCAGTGGCTGGAGGCCCTGGCATGCCCATTCTCTCTGTCTCTCTTCTAGCTCACTCTGCTTGCAAATAAATAAATAAATAAATAAATAAATAAATAAATAAATAAATATTTTAAAATGTCACGTTAATTTCATCCTTCCAAGAGAATAACAGGAGACAACTGTTCAAATTTTATTCAGAATTTCAAACATAAATAATATCTATAAACATAGTGTATAAAGTTCACATGTTAACTAACGTACATTAGCATATTGAACAATATGACTTATTAACTGATGGTTAGGCTCTTATTAATACCCTTAAGCATATACATGAGGCTAAACGTTAATCTAGGAAAAGTAGTGAATAAGGATTGGGAGTGCATTTTTCGTTTATAATTTTAAAGCTACTGTCATGGTTTGATACAGGTGTCCCCCACAAACAGTTAAATGTGTTCTGATAGATCAATCCTCAGCTGATGGAAATTTGGGTTTTACAACCTCGATGAAGCTGTGTTGGTGGGGGCAGATTTATGGGGTTATAAACCAGCTTCCCCTTGCCAGCTGTCTTGTTTGCACCTGAGATAGATGTCTGTGGTGAGGACAACACTTACAGTTCATGTGGAAGCATTTCAGGTGAGAATGGACCAGTGATACAAAACATTGCACATAAATTTGGCTGACTGTTAGCTTAAAACTCTACCAATGGACATACATAATTTTAGTACAGAAAATCTTCCACACTGTATACAATATTTTTTGTGGATATTAATGGGCATTATAGCCATCAGAATTCTTGGAAGAGCGATGCCTGTAAAAGTTTTCACCTTTCGGGTGGTGAAGATTCATCTTTTATACTTCCTGGCAGGTTTGCCCTTTTATACAACCAGAGCTCTGAACTCTGAGTGGATTCTCAACCCCAAACTCCTTTTTCATTGTGTATGTCTTCAAGATTGATCCACAAAAACATCATTTTGTACTTGTAAAACAAGAAAAAAAGACATGACCACAACAAAAATATCTGCCTGTAGCTAATCTTCCTCTAGTTTTTTTCAACTACAACCAAATGTAAGCCTGTGTGCATGTGTGTGTGTCAAGGCGGATACATACATTTGTACCTGCCCAAGGGGAGGCCAGAGGTTGAATTTGGGTGTCTGGCCATCACTCTCCACTTCATTTATTGAGGCAGGGTCTCTCTCTTGAACCCAGAGCTCACCTGTTCAGCAAGTCTGGATAACCAGCTTTCTCTGGGCATCCCATATCCACTTACTGATTACCTTGATTACAGGCAGATTGGCCCAGCCACCTGGCATTCACGTGGGTACATGGGTACCAGGGATCTGAACTCCCCTGGGGAGTGTTTTATCTGGCAATCCATCTCCTCAGCCCCCAAATGTGTATTGTTATAAGTTAAACGTGGTCATGTATATTAAATTTCTTCATCATACTACTTAAGTCTAATGAAGTAGGCAATTTTTTCTATATGTGTTTTGCTCTAGGAAAGCATTACTTTTCATTAACATTTCAAATATTAAGGAACTCCATCAAGGTTTAAAATCCTTTCTCACTTCTCTTCATGTCTGTTCTACCTGAAGCACTTCTATACAACATGGTATTCCATTTTCTCTACCTACATTCTCCCATTCCTCTTATGAGTATGGATTAAGTGTAAAGGCATACATTTCAAATATTTCTATTTTACATATTGGGTCTAGAAAATGTCTTGACATAGAAAAGCTAGAGTATATATTTATTTAATGAACACCACTGAACTTTTTCAGATACATCATTTATTTAAAAATAACTATACTATGTTAATCAATAATATTTACAAGCAGAAACTTGCCAAACAAAATGATTTAATTTTTAAATTAGACACCAAACCAAAAAGAGTAATTCTGAATTATAGCTACTGCATTTTCATTCATGGTTTCACAGATACAGATATGCAAATATATAATGTAAGTGTTTTGAAGAAAGTTGTTGATTGGTTAAGCATGCATACTCTTTCCATCCATGACTAGTCTTCACTCAAAGTTCTTCCTTTTCCTAAAGTGTATGTTTGCACATCCATATTATTATATAACAAGTTTCTTTGTGAAATTAATCTTTATGGTTATGTTAAATAAACTAGGGAAAAGGTACTCTTAAATTACCTAATTCCCCCCCCCCCCTTTCAGTTTGAATGAACCATTGTCGGCTGGCTCTCATTTTATTTCAATTCTTTCATTTTATAATGCAAAACCATCCATTATGTTTCACTCTGGATTTTAAACTTATGTCCTACTCACTTCTATTTGTTATGGTTGTTCTTCCTCTTTAAGATCTTATTTCAAGAGGCTGTTGCCAGTTTTCCTCATCATAATCACAGTGACATTCTTTGACAACCTGATGAGGATGAGTTTTTTGTTTTTTTTGTTTTTTTGTTTTTTAGAGGTAGGGTCTTGCAATAGCCCAGGCTGACCTGGAATTCACTCTGAAGTCTCAGGCTGGTCTTGAACTCCTGGTGATCCTCCTACCTCTGCCTCTGAGTGTTGGGGATGAGGATGACTTTGGCTTTCCTAGCTCAAGAGTTTCCAGTGACAAGAGGACAATGTGATTCTTCTGCTTTATAACCTTGTCTGCCACACTCTTCCTGACTCAGAGTGTCGATGCTGACATCTCAGAGGGATGTGCTTTTGTTCAGTTTCTTCATTTTGCAAGGTGCTCCAGGAATATGACCAGACTGAGACCTCAGAGCACTTCATTCACACTGGTGACATTATCCTCATACAGTCATTGGCCTCTCTATGAAGTGAAACCTAGAGCATAATTTAGAAACGAATCTCACTATAATTTCATATGATTTTCCTCCCAAATAAGATGCTATAAGTAGCATTCTTAGTCAGAAAAATACGACTTTAAAAAAAATTACCATAAATTTAATTCTATTCCATTCTGCCTGTATAACCTTAATGTGATTCTGTGCAATTACTATAAAGAGGTCTGGAATATTCCTCTGGTTATAGATGTAAGGTTGCAATTTATAAGTCATTCTAAAGGATAATAGTACATTCAAGATAAAGCATTGATCCTCCACATGCTAAATACATTTGCATATGTATGGGCCTACATATATAGGTGCATACATAAAATGTTAAAATATGCAAACTGAGTAGGAATGCTTCAGAGATACATTAGTTATGGGCGGGTACCCTACTACCTAGACTCCCTGTGTTTCTTTTTCCATTTTTGTTAAATTTGTGATCTTGAGAAAATTGTCTATCCTATTCTCTACATCCTAAAATGAAGAAAATAATAATTTGCTAGTGTTTTATAACATTTCATGAGGTTACACAGTTAAAGAAAATATTATTTGACATTAGTTATGGAGAAAAAGATATCCATACAATTTTTGTCTTTTGTGATCTCAATATCTAGCTCTGCCTAGTAAATTGAAAGGGAGGAAGCCACATGTGTACCTTCAGATTAAAAAACTTTGTAATATATCTTAATGATATTAATCCTCTTATTTATATGCAAGGTACTAGTAGTCTTCCTCAAATGATTTTTGTTTAAGCCCAGCACTTCCATAGGCCTGTATATATATATATATATATATATATATATATATATATATATATATATAAATGGGTATATATATACATATATATATATATATATAAATGGGTTGTGTATATACATTGGTCAATCAGTGGCCACAAACATGTTTGCAGAGTTGTTGTTGGGGTAGCCATGTCACCCACAGACATGTTCACATGAAATTTTGTGGGTTCTGTACATGTGAAGTACTCTTATACTTAATTTCTTATCTCATTTTCTATATGAATATGTTTGTAAGAGAAATATATGCATCAATATGAATATAAAAAACTATTACTGCCTAACTCTTCTCACAATAAGAATGGATGAAGATTGGAAATTCTATGAAAATGCATTTTGTGATGCTGAATGCTCACTAAGCCAGAGGAGAAAAGGTGGGGATAAACAAGAACACGACGTTATGTACAAGGCTGTCTCAGTAGCAAAAAGGGGAAATGTCAATGTCAAAATGAAAAGGATTTTTAAAAAAAGACAGGGAATAAAAACAATGAAATCAGGGTTCTTCTGATGGAAAAGGACAGGTATGTCCTAGAGAAATTTGACAGTGTACTATATGCTTGGCATGATTTTTTAATAAAAATATAATCCTCCATGCTTAGTACTATGATTAGTTTCGTGGGAGTATAAAGAAATGTATATACAAGTATCAATTAGTACAGCTAACGAAATAGGAAGAAACCAAAGAAACTGGTTAACATTGTCAAATTTCATGGATGTTCTGTCTGTGAGAAGGGATTTCTTCTCCCCAGGAGAATATTACAAGACACAAGTGCTTGGTGGTCTCCATGGTCTCCACTTCCTCTTCCTCCTGTCCCTTGTGAAACACCAATGCCTGTATTACATAATAGAGGAATGGCTAAGCGTGGGAAGCACTCAACCTCCTGGGTTCTCACCTGAAGTGGAAGATTGAGATATGTCTGCATATCTAAGTCATGTGTTATCATAATTAATATAATTCTGCTACTGATAAATTTAGACTGAATTAGTAAATCTGACCTATTATACATTTTGTCTGTGAAAATGAACTCATTCATAATATCAAGTAAGGTGATTCTTCTTTGCTGGTGATGAAAGAGAAAGTTGAATTTCTTATCTCACAGTGTCTCATGATGAAGAAAATCTGACATTTTCTTAAGAATGATGTGATGATACTTACATATTAGCATGTTCTCTAACTCTTAAATGCATTCTTGGGTATTTTTTTCAATTTACAGCCATGATCAATTTACACATAAAACAAAAAGGCAAAAAGGCTTTTTTCTAAGGTCATTGGTAGAGAAGGCAGAAGCAAGAAGGTATATCGCTGAGGCCATTAGAAAGAAAGTCATCCATGAACTCTTATATTAAATAACCTGCAAAATGTGTCAATAAATAGACAAATATGTAGTTTCCAAAAGGCCTTTCAACCAGTTAATTGGGATATCCCCAGGATCCATAGACTCCCTGTGCTTTCAGACCAACAGAGGACAGAAAAAAATGTCTTAAAAAATTCTAGTAGCTTTGTTTGATTTTTCTATGTGCAATAAGGAATAATTGATATGATTTATCAAATATAACCCATAATCTATATATACATTTATAAAAATGAAATAAGCAAAAAGAAAATGAAAATATGGTTTTGCCATAAAGCAAAGAAAAGCAAACACTAAAACTCTATTATATAGGAATACATAGCAAAATGGTAGACTCCATTGTGCTAAATGGAAAATTCACTCTTTTACATGTTTATAATTCTGGTAACATGGACAATATCAAGTTTCAGAGTTTCAGGTGGAAATAAATGCTCTCATAGAAGGGCTAGGTATAATTTTTTGTGTTTTTAAATATTCACTCAAAACACTGAGGCATCATTAGATTACACTATTATGAGTGGCAGAATATAAAGTTACTGTGAGGGCAGAATCCAGATATAAAAGTTACTGTGAACACTGTTTATAGATATATTATGAGAAGGGCCTTAATTCTCAGAAAATTCTGGAGTCTTGAGTAACATAGAATAAAATTGGAGACATTTCGGGATTTCCAGGAATCCTTTAGTTTTGAGACAGAGCGAACCACTCTGACTTCCTGTCTGTTTCCTTCTCAGTGTGCAGAATGCTAAGCAGAGAGGAGCTTTTGCAAAGAGCTCAGGAATCATGTCTAAGGGAATTCGTAAACTTCTGAGCAAGTTTTCCATGAGGTGACTTGGGGGAAAGGGCCAAGTGCAACAAATTAGATATGTATGGCCATAGTAAAAGTGTTATTTATTTTTAAATGAAATGTTCATAAACATTCAAATGCAAAATTTTTCATATTTTCCAAATAAGCCCCTCTGACACACCTATGTACAGCATGTCTGTCCAGCCTTCAAGGTGCATCCTTACCAGAGGCATGGGCCTTTGTCAAAGGGTCTGATAGCCACATGGTACCATATTACTTTATGGAAATATTCATAATACACTAGATAGAAACTTTGAATATGAATCATCTATTGGATATGGTAGAAGATCAACTTCCTTTTTGTATTTTCATTGTAGTTTCTTTTAAAGTACCTCTTTTTATGTGAATTTATCTAATTTTTACAGAATCAGAACACAAAAACATGTTAATTCTTTTATAATTCTATCTTTTCAATAGTTTGTACATATGTAATAATTCATATCTTCATGACTGCTTTCTCATCTTATCAAAGGAAATTTGATAAGTAAATTCCACTCCCTGCATTTGTACTGGCATTGTGAAGAATAGTTTGATATTAGTAATAAATAAATAAGTAGTACATAAAGAAATAGACAAATGAAGGCAGGGTGGCATGTGTCTTAAATCTTAGTACTCAATAGGAGGAGATGTGAGTATTGGGTCTGGATGCACACAAATGAAGAGGCAGGTATCCAATGAGCTCAGAAGCAGGATATCTTTATTGCCAGGACTTTGCAGGCTAATCGATTAGGGGCACAGTCAGAGCTGGGACTCTGTCCCTGAAGTGTTGGCTCACAGGCTTTAAAAAAATATCAACAACAACAAAAAACTGGGTGCTGGCCAGTGGCCCTAGGGAGGAGTTGGGGTAACCTTTAATAGGATTGGTCAGGTCCAGGTGAGGAGATGTCCTGGGGTCCACTCTTGGGAATAGAGGGCTCAGAATCAGTATGTTGGCAAACTTTGCTCTCCTGACTTTAACAGGATTGGCTGGACCCTGTGGTTGGGGAGGGTAGCAGGGACTTGTGGTTACCACAATAGCAGGCTAAAAAAAATAGCATATAAATTATTTTGATATGGTTGCTGGGGAAACCAGGAACTGATTGGTTGAGTTGGGGGCCCAGGGAAGTTGGTGATTTTTCCTGGAGCAAGGGGTTAAACAGAAGTCATAACAGTAAACAAAATGGAGGCCCTCTGGCCAACCTTAGCCCTTCAGGAGGATCACTGTGAGTCTGAGACCAGCCTGGACCTACAGAGTGAGTTCTAATTCATTCTGATAGATTAAGACTCCAACCTTAAAAAAATAATCATCCTTTACAAATACAAAGCCAAAAACATACTTCAAGAAGCCTTTTTCAGCAGGGCATAGTGATGCCCGCCTCTAATCCCAGATCTCAGGAGGCAGAGGTAGGAGGATCAATGAGTTCATGGCCACCTTGAGGCTACATAGAGAATTCCATGTCAGCCTGGGCTAGAGTGAGAGAGTGAGACCCTACCTAGAAAAAAAGAAGCAAAAAAAGAAAAGAAAAGAAGCCGTGTTCATCCCAAGTACAATTTATGCCATCTGTTTGTTTTGGGCAGTAATGTTTATTAATTTATAAATTTTCAAGTCAATATAACATTTTGCAGAGAGAAAATATAATCACTCAAGAAATAGTTAAAAGCTTCCAGCTTGAGTTTTCCTTTGGATCAGACTTTACACAGTAGTCGAAACTTCCAGTTAAGTGAATTTCATAACACTGACATATAAATGAAAGGCATTAGAGCTCACGTCTTGTGTGCATTTGACAAGCACTAGCACGATTATTTGCAAAATTTTATTGAAATCCCTGCTTTCATTTATCTTTGTTAGCACAGCTTCAGAAATCAGTGGTATGGAATTCTTGTATCATTTATCTCTAAGAGAATTAAGTGTGCAGGTGTTCAGAGAATAGCCTATTTTTCTAAGTAAACAAAATCTTTGGAAGAAAATATTATTTTCATTACCATATGAAAGAATGTTCAATTGGCTTAATTTATTTCTAAAAGAATAAACAGAAATATACTGCAAATAAGGAACTAATAAATCAAGAAACAAAGATGCAATTAGTTGCAAGTAATCTCATGATGTTGAATTAGTAAACAAGTGGAAATTGCTTAGATAACTATGTTGAGTAGTTCTTGAGAGTTGCAGTGTTTCTTAGGGCTGGTATGTTAAGTAAGGGTTTATGCCCAGGATGATATGTATATTTATGATTTTCATCTATGGGATCATCCCTTACAATGTACAACAAAGAAAACAACCGGTAATACATATAACACATTATATAATATAATATAATATAATATATATATATATATATATATATATATATATATATAATATTTTAAAGCATAGAATAAAAGGGGAAAAGGATATCCTTAAAAATTCCTATTATTCCTCTCCACTGTGTAAACAGCTTCAAGCTTTCCTAGACAAATGAGTTTCAGGAGGTTTTCGAAAGGTCTACACAAGAAGAAATTAAGTACTTTACATTTTAATGCTTTGCAGTCCTGATGGAAGTTCTTTCTTTTGGCCAACTTAAATGCTTTACACAACATTTCAAGCTCACTTATTCTTTTTCTGGCCTCTGTGGCATCGAAGTACCGATCAGCACCTTCTATGTAATAATCCTTTGTGTAATTGAAAACCAACTTGTTTCCCCAGCCTATTTTCCAACTTAAATAATATTAGTTCCCTTAACCTTTCCTCTGAGATTCTATTTTCCAAGCTATTAATCATGTTTATTGCTTGTCCTTAAACCTTCTTCAAGTTTTCCAAGGTCTTTTTAACTTAGTGAGTCCAGGTCTGCACACAGCACTATGATTATTCTAGAATTACTTCTCACATCTTAACACATTCTTTTTGTGTATGAGTCCAGGCAGTGTTAACAGTTATCTCTCCTTGAAATAGACTATTGTATTGACTGTAATTTTTGCTTCCTCCTACCAAGAGCATCCTTTCCCATATTGTGATTCACTTCTAAGTATACTGTGCATTTGCTTAACTCTGAATATATTTTCAACATTTTTATTTCTGTAAGACATTTTAGTTGACATGTCCATTTCAATGAGGTAATGGTCCCATCCCATCTACTTAGTACATTTCTTCAAATTATAAGGATTTGATTCTTTAATACACATAGAAAATTTTGTGTCAAAAGAGATAGCAGCATCAGACAAAAATTATAAAGTATCATATCTTTCTTGTGCTTATCTTATTTGAGGTAATTTCATACATATATACAATGTATTTGATCACACTACCACCCTGTTAACCCCTCCTCCCGCTCCCACTCTTTCTGAATCCATTTCTCCCAAATGTTACCTTTCTTTCTTTCTTTCTTTCTTTCTTTCTTTCTTTCTTTCTTTCTTTCTTTCTTTCTGTCTGTCTGTCTTTCTTTCTTTCTTTCTTTCTTTCTTTCTTTTTTTTGCTGTGTTTTTGTGCACTGTGTTTGAGCATGTTATGTGACCTTATTTATTGTAGCTTGGGAAAATTACTGATCATGACACCACTGAGAAGGCTGAACTCTCCTCTCCAACATCCTACTAAGTGCCTACAGTTCTTAAGAGAGTGGTTGGGTCTCACAGGCACCTCACCAAGCATTGATGAAAGGCCCAAACTTAGCAGTTCTTGACTCTAAGCAAGCACAGCTTTGGTGAGGGCCTGAATACCATGGTCCTGTTATATCCAAGAGAAAGTATTGCACCACACTTCTTCCATGATACTCACTGGGACATGAAGAGGTTGATATACATGTCTCACATAGGGCTGAACACTCAACAATCATATATTTTTAGCACTTTGACCAAGATGAGAGTCTTCACTGATCACCGCCTATAAAAGAAACTTCACTTCCCCAATTGAGCATATTTATCGCCCACTACTGTCTCAAGGACTCTGGCTTCCTGATTGCAATCTTTCTTACATTCTTTGGGTTTATCTACAAAAGCAGAGGAGCAAGTATCATTTCATTTAAATTCCTTTGGTTTCCTTCATTCTTTTCTGTCGATTTCTTAGTTCGGCTCACTCTCAGCCTGCAGGTCCATGATATAATAATGTGGACATACATTAAGCAAATAAATATGCAGCAAACAAACCTTTCCCTGCCAATATATTTCAAACTTTAAGTATGACATCCAAGCATTATATGGGCACATCTACATAATTCATCTCTTAACAATGAGTCACATGTCCAATTTTTCTATAATTACCTAAACTAAAACCACTTTAAACCCATTTACTAAGAAGAAAATGAGTTGTCACCTCTTAAGTATTTAGAAAAACATTAAAATGATGAACTGTTGTTCCCTCTCATTGATAAAAATCTATTGAGATTCTAATTTCTTTTGTTAGTAACCCAATTCCTATTTTCCTGAAGCAAAAAAAAAAAAATCAATGAAAGGCATGCTTAATTATATATCCCCTAACTTGTTAAACTCTGTGGGTCATGAAAAAATTGACATCAGTCAATGTTTCTTGAGCTTGTACCATACAAAAATTTCATTCTAAATCCAATGTGAGGGCTGGAGAGATGGCTTAGCTGTCCAGGCATTTGCCTGCAAAGCTGAAGATCTTGAGTTTGATTTCCCAGTACCCACATAAAGTCAGATGCACAAGGTGGTGCATGTATTTGGAGTTCATTTGTAGTGGCTGTAGGTCCAAACACATCCATTCTCTCTCTCTCTTGTCTTCTCTTTCTCTCTCTCTCTGCCTTTCTCTCTCAAATAAAAAAAAATTAAAAATCGAATGTGTAATGATTCTGAGATATTTATGGAAGTGTCCACCTTTACTGCTTTGGGCCAATCCACTATAACCCTAGTTCTAAACACACAACATGTGCACTATTTATTAATCATGCCTTCACACAGGTAGAACAAACAAACCAGCTCATATTCAAGAATATCAGACATTATGAAGTGCAGTAGTTTAATGGTTAAAAGAAGAACTAATATTTTCTTACCCAAGAATTCATATTTTCTTACCACCATTCCTCATTATCTCAGTCAAGTTAGTATCATTGGAAAGTCTTGTTTTAGAATGTTTGCCTTTTAAATTTGCCATTTAACTTGGTGAATTGAATTTCATAAAAAAAATTAAAGAATTTTACATTGGAATTAGGGCATACATCCAACAGTTTCAAAATGACCCTAAACCTGCTTCTACCATCTTGTGCTTTGCACTTCTGTGAAGCAGTTTTCTCAGCCTGGACAATTATAAAATGTTAGCATGGGTCAAGTGTGGAAAATATTGAAGACAGTCCTTGTGAGCCTTTTCTGGGAGAGACAGGAAGAAATCTACTCAATTCATGTAGTAAACAATAACAGGTCACTGTCATATGGGGAGGATCCATAGGGAACCCAGCAGACAATGACAGATGAACAAGGGACCTATAACCACAGCCATTCAATCAACACAGGATAAGCCAATGAGACAGAAACCAAGGATTTTCGACACAAGGACCCTTAAACTCGCAACATTAAAGCAGCCTTATTACTCACCCACCATGACTCAGGGAACTGAGCAGAAGAGGGGGCGGAAAGATTGTGAGAGCCACGGTGGGGAAGACTGTCCAGAGGCATGGCACCCATCAGTAACAACACACTTGGGCCAAGAAGACCAGGCTGAGTACTAGGATATCCAGGATCCCTTGCCACAAGGACTAATACAGACAGCCCATGGAGGAGGCTATCCAACTGATCAGGGATGGAGAGGGGGAAATTGGGGAATTCGGGATAACAACGCATTGTTTGCCCACTAAATAATGTAACTCATTATGGACAATAAATATATATTAAAAAACAATGACAGGTCAAAAATAATTCTACCCAATTTCAGTTTAGTTAAAATGAGGCTTCTGGGATTACTCACAGAAACATAAGTGAGAAGCTACTTACAAATGTATAGGGAACTCAGGTCAGCTCCATCAACACAAAGCCCATCGCAGCCAGAGTGAAAACTCACAGACATCTCCAGGGCTCCTGCAACAACTCAGGTGGCACCACAGGTCTCCTTTCTCCAGCAATGGTTGTTTTTATATCCTTAAGAAGTGGCCTTGGGATATACCTTTCTGAGGTTCTGAGCTGTATAAATTTCATTTGCTTTTCCAGTCTTATGAAATTCTCTCCTTCCCCCTTGAGAGAATACTTTAATCCAGAGGAAATAACTATTTAGGAGTCCTGCAATATCAAATATTCAGTACAGATTTAATTACTTACTTAAAAAATAAATAAGCACTTCTATCTCATTAGTATGTCAATTTGATTGGCATTAATAAATAAAAATATATGTATACCAAAGAGTTATTTTGAATTAAAATTCTTTATGATTTATTTTCAGTGAATGTTTTACACAGATATATACCCATAATCACAAATTAAAGTCTCAGGACAAATGGGGTCATGAGTGAAAAAAAAAATGTCAAGAAGCCCCAGTATGTTCCTCAATGGTTTATTTATTCTAAATACAGTGCATATTTTGTAATTCACCTACAGAGAGAGCTTTCTGAGTCATTTTTCAGTTTTGCTGAATATGACAATTTGTGTTTTGACTTTCAATTATTAACTGAGGTTGCTCAGAATATATTGTCTTAACTTGATTTCACAATGAAAATTAAATGTTGCTAATGCAAGTGGATGGAATCATAGGCTAGAATCCACAACTCGGATGTGCATTTTATCTTTATAATAATTACTGAGAGCCATTGAGCAACTAAGAGCAACGCTTAAATAGATCACCTCATGTTATGCTTACACCAGCCTTCATTTGTTTCTTGTGCCCTCATCCCTGGTTTGTGAGTGTGTAGTGTGTGTGGTGAATACACTTGTATGTGTCCACACAACACCTCACATGCTGGCCTGCAGCAGGGTGTGTTCACCTATGGAGGTCAGAGCACAAAGTTGAAAGTCTTGCCTCCATTGATCCTCTCTGCCTGTCCTTATGTGAACTGAAGTCACTTGATGATCCCTGAAGTTGCCATATTTTTTTTCACAAGCTCCAGTGTTTCTAGGGTCTCTTCTCCCCTCTGGGTCATGGATTACAGATGCATGTGGTCATATCCAGGAGTTTCTGCGGGTCCTGGAGATTGAACGCTTGGAGCCTCTTGGGTCTCTTCAGGCTCTTGAGGAGGCTTGCAAAGGAAGTGCTCTTAACCACCATTTGGCCCCACAATAAAGCTGCATTGAGAAGGATTGTTTTCCACTTAGAAAATAACTAAGTATGACACTAACACAGTATCTTTATAAAGTAGTTATTTTTTTTTCAAATGTTGTATCTAAAATGTATGTCTATTAAAATGTACATGGACAGTAACCATAATTTCTTGTCCACAGATATTTTTAAATGTCTTATATAGATTATTTTATAAGCCCTTTTCAATTAAGATTTACTAGCATTCTAATGCTAATTTTGTGATTTCCCCAACACTTTTATCTTTACTTAAATTTATTTTATTTTATTTATTTGATAAAGAGAGAGAGAGAGAGAGAGAGAGAGAGAGAGAGAGAGAGAGAGAGAGAGAGAGAGAGAGAGAGAGAAAGAGAGAGAGAGAACAGGTATGCCAGGACATTCTGGTCCTGCAAACATACTCCAGATGCATGTGCCACTTTGTACATCTGGCTTTATGTGGTTACAGGAGAATCAAAACCAGGCCTTTAGGCTCTGCAAGCAGGCAGCTTTAACAGCTGACCCATGTCTCCAGCCCACCCTCATTTTTACCAAAGATGACAATTCCACAATTTTCCAGTAGAGCCCTTAAAACAGGACACACTTGTTCACCATTTCAGTTCTCATTTTCAAGTTCAGATAATTTTTAGCATTTAAGGAAAATGCAGGTCATTTTAGTCCATCTTTTACTTTGGAGGATGAATGCAGAGCCTGCCTCAGGACTTGCAAACCCCCAGTGAGGCAAGCAGAGTAAAGTGATATTGTTGCAGCAGCAGCTGGGCTTTCGGCCTGCCTGCCAACACTCAGCCCAGCCCCGAGGATCTTGGGCAGCTGGGGCAGGTGTTAGTGATCAAAATGAGGTGGGTGGGGAGATTTTTATTACTTTACAGCAGTTCTGGCAAGCAGACCTATGTTCCTGCCATACCAGTCTTGGTTTCCACTTTGTTCTGTGCAGTTTTCCAACAGGTTTTTAAAAGTTTTATATCACTGCCAACAGCTTAACTAACCACATCTCTCTCCAGGCCAGATGAAGAAGTAATGCACACAAGTGAAGTACTTCATTTTCCGATGTACACTGGAAATAGATCCATAATTTAAATACCCTGGCAGTCATTCTTTTATTAACAAAGTGACCCCAGCCACAACTGAGCACTCCACTTTCTTTCATAATAAAGGGGACACATTATCTTTTCTGTTTCAAACACTAAATCAAGAAAGCCGATGAAATGGCTACAGTGTACAATACATTTTTGTAATAACTCTTTCAAAGTTGTCTGCCTGTGGTTAAAGACAGCTAGGCAAGCAGGCTGGAAACTATAAAATAACTCTAGCAATAGATAGATAGCAATTGACCAGAGCCAAATGAATGGTATAGACACCAAGTGCTGTAGGATTTTCAAGGTGAGAGTAAGAATACAGGAAAACACAAATTGACTCACCGGATGATATAAGGCAGAAAGCAATTCAACTTAGGTAAAATCAAAAGAGCAATAAATACATAATAGAACTGGTATATTTTCAGCTTCTCTGCAGCAGCTATTCTGTAGCTGAGCACAGGGAAAGACATTGCAGGAAAGCAATGAAAGAGTTGCAGTGATAAGCAGCAGAATAGACACAAGCAAAGGGGATATTAATATGGTTAACACACAGATGCTTACTATGAGATGGACAGCATGTATTTACTTCTTGCAGCAAAGTCATATACTCCGTGATCATATGCATCTGACACTTGAGGAGAACAAGGCTTAGAATGGGAAAATCCTTGCCCAGTTAGCCTTAGTCAGGAAGCCAGGACTAGAATTCACACCACTTAGTTGTTAACAGCATTGGCTGAGACAATTGGCAGAGAAACCACTAAAAGCATGAAGGTACCAGGGCAGGGAGAACAGAAGAAAATTGTGTACGATTAGTTGAAAAAATATAAGTACATATATACATATATTCATATGCTCTTATGTGTGCATACATGGGATATGTGTGTAATACAGTCAGGTAAGGAAACCCAAAATAATGTTTGGTGTGCCATAGACACTTTATCCTGATATCTCCTCTTCTGTTACTCTTCTTTAGATGGACATGGTTCATCCCTTCCTCCTAGTATCTCCCCAATGTCCTAACCATGCTACGTCTACTGCACTGATCCAACCCTTACTGTCTTTATCTAGGAGACTCTTCCTCCAGATTCATTTTCATGCTCTCTCTCTTTATCTCCTTTAGTATAAATGTTTCTTCTCATTAGTCTCCTTGGAGAACCCCAGTAAACTAGAAGAACCCCCATTTACAGAGACTCCGTGTGTCATTTAGATTATTGTTTTTCTTCCTCTCCATAGAAACACTAACCTTTTAATTAAACCTGTATGCATTATTCTACAATATGTATTATTACAAATGCATGTGGTCATATCCAGGTGTTTCTGAGGGTCCTGGAGATTGAACCGCTTAGAACCTCTAAGGTCTCCTCAGCCTCTTGAAGAAGGTTTCACAGGAAGTGCTCATAACCACCCATTGGTCTCACAATAATGCTGCATTGAAAGGGTTTGTTTTTCACTTAAAAATAAGTAAGTATGGCAATAACACATTATGTGTATAAAGCAGTTACTATTTTTTCAAATGTATATAAAATATGTTTATTAAAATGTACATGGTCAGTAACTGTAACTTCTTCTCAGATATTTTTAAATATCTTATGTAGATTATTTTATAAGTCATTTTCAATTAAGTTATACTAGTATTCTAATGCTCATATATATTCATATATATAGTGTTGTATATACTATATTATTACATATACTTTGTATATTATATGAACTGCATGTATTCTGTGTACTGTATGTTATATGTGTTACATGATACTATATGAATGATGTGTATTTTATGTACCATATATATTTATTCTATTTACTATGCTTTATATCCATTACTTATGGCATCTCTTTGAGTAAAATACCTCCCCTGCTACAGGGAATTTTCCCTTTCTTCACTAATATATCCAGAGCTAGGAATGATCTGAGTTAGTTACTTTGCAAAGGCTTATAAATGAATATGTTGTGAATATTACTCATATTTCACAAATTCTCAATCTAAACAAAAAGAAGCTAAACCAGACCTTATGAAAATCTCTTACGTAATCATAGTTTCTGCAGTGACAATATATTCTTATAGAGCTGAAATTTTTCTGCATTCATTTATTTTCAAAAACATTAGTTATCTAAAATAATAACCTGTTTTGAAATTTATATGAGATGCTTTTCTTTGGAAGAATTTTTTAATGTACATCATAACTATTAAAGTCACCATAGCTTTCATAATAGCTGAAACTATTTTTTCTATTGCTTATACCTTTAATTATAAACAGAAAACACATTTAAGTATGATGATTAGTAAGTTTTTTTACAATGAAGCTGAAGGCAATGTTTACAAAATATATTCCAATACTTTATAATCTTAAATATGAAATACAGAGTGTAAATCTCAATGCACTGAGGTGAGAAAGATGAGTCGAGGGATGGTGCTGCAGCTAAAACACTCACTGTCCAGATCAGTCAGCTGCCCAAGCGAAAGCCTCTCTGTTTCCATAGAAATACGCATTTGCCTCTAGAATGCCATTCATCACCTTGAACAGAACTCATTTTTTATGCATCTTTCTGCCTTGTATATTATTTCTCTCAAAATCATTTTCCACATTGGATGACATGCTATATTTTAAAATCAGTTGCCTATCTGATATAACCTACAATCTATAAAGGTTCTTTTGCAAATTAAAATCCCAACAAAAGCACAAGAAATGTAATTTTATGGAGACATACTCAACTAGTGCAAACATTAATGATATCAGTAAATTGGGAGCTATTGTAGAATGAAACATAGAGAAAATGTTCTAGATTTTATAATCAGGTAAAGCTTGCCTAAAATTATACCTGAGAATTGAAGGATGAGGAGAAATCAGAGAAACTTAGTGCCTAAAACCAGCATATGAAAGGTCATAAGGAAACTCACTGTATTATATGGAAATACCGTACATCCGACATGGCCCTGGAATGAGTCTCCAAACCAGGCACAGTTTTGGGAGGAAAGTATTTACGGAAGTTATAGATCCAGGGGAAGTTCCATAATGGATAAATAGGTTGCCCACCTCCCCATTCACAGATGGATAGAAACCCATCACCAGCACCACACACACAACCAAACAGAAAGTTCTGCCAACACAGATGGCTCTTTGCAGGTCTGTGGCTGGAATTCCAGATCCAGCCCACACATACCTAGAAGGTCAGGCCAAGCTGACACCTCCTCCAGCCAAGAGGCTAGAGCCAAATCACAATTTTCATAAGCTCTTGAATCTATTGGGGGACACCCATTCACACTACCAAAGAACACAAAACATACAACAACACCAACAACAATTTTTTTTGAAGAGGAAACCTTCCTTGGTTTAAAAGGAAAATAAAATCTATGGGAGAAACACCCAAGGAAATGAATTTAGATGGATGTGTGGCATAAAAAATGCAGTACATAAAATGCAACTGGGACTAGAGCAATAGAGAAGGTTTTCTGAATGGAGGTCAGTGACACAGAGGTGTGCATAAAATAGTGACCATAATCCATCCTAAGCAGCTTGAATTTCCTTCTCTGTATGATATCAATAATGACAAGAATCATGTGATATAATTTCCATTCCAATATTCTCAAGGGAGCCACAGGACAGTAGTTAGGAGAAGGGAGATCACTCTGTGGATATGGAAGCTTAGACCATGGGCCGGGGTTTTATGAATGAGAAATGACTAAAAAAAGAAAAAAACAATGAATATCAATATCTTGGATCTACTCATTTTTTTCATAGAATTAAACTTTAGGAGTTTTGTTACTAGTATGTGTGTGCGTGTGTGTGTGTCTGTGCATAAAGAAAGCAGAAATAAAGAGTATTATTTTTTAATATTTTATTTATTCATTTTCAAGCAGAGATACAAACACACACACATCCAAAGAGAGAGAGAGAGAGAGACAGAGAGAGAGAGAGAGAGAGAGAGAGAGAGAGAGAGAGAGAGAGAGAGAGAGAGAGAGAGAGAGAGAGCCAGCCCCAGGGCCACCACCTTTTAGGTCTGGCTTATATAGTTACTGGGGAATTGAACCAGGTGACTCAGGCACTGGTGGCAAGTGCCTTAACTGCTGAACCATCTCTCCAGCCTCTGAAAGAAGATTATTTAGGGTGGAAGGGAAAGTGCAGAGGCGGGCAGGAGGAACAGGTAACTAAGAAGACAATACAATGATACAGATGTGTAAAAATCTTATCATGAAATCATTGTTTAGTACACTAACTAAAAACTAATTAAAAATCTGCATTTGTCTTTAAATAAATGAATAATTTTAAATGTTTTCCACATTCTTTTCATGTAAAAATAACATGAATAAAACAGTCACAACACATGCTTTTCCCTTCACATTTACATGTCAAAATTGATCTATTGTCTTCTAGCTTCTGGATCCTAGAGAAGATGTGGAGTGCTGAAAAAACAATACCAGATATTTGTTTTCTTGGAAGGAACATTCTTCTGCCAAGACAATCTGTAGATTTTCTTTCTAGTTTTCATTGAAGTTCAATAAGTTTACAAGAATACATCTTACTATTCTCTTAAGTACTATTTTGTAATTCAGCAAGCTGTTTTCTTTGGCAGACTAAAAGCAGTTTGCAAAAGTTTATTTTATTGAACACAGAAAGCCTCTTGAAAAATCAAATATGACTGCACTAAAAGATAGAAACGGTTCAAATAAGTTATTCTGGTGACTTGTAGATATTGCAGTAATTTTTATTAGGATTGAAATAATGCTTCCAATTATACTTTAAAATATTTTTCACATGCAAATTTTTAAATGAATCAATATCTGTTACATAGTTACAAAGACAGAAAATTATAATTTTCATATGAGTAAATTATTTCTAACAGGTGGAAAACAAAAAAATGGTAAATGACATGGTCATTATCACAAGATAAAAATTACACATATACATGATTTGTGGTGATTTTGTAGCTTATATTATTCAAAAATATATTAATGAAAATGTTTTAATTATACACTATGTAAATCATGGACAGAAATATCACAAAAATGATCTTAAATAAAAGTGGTTATATATAATTTTATAATATTTAATCTGTTTTTTATAACCTTAACTCGTATTACAGCCACAAATTTAAGTAGTAGCACAGTAAACATTCCAAGTAAGTTTTAAAAAATATCAATTGTTCAAAATTAAATAAAATAAGCATTTCAAATTATTTCTCTTGATGCTTCTATAGGAATCACTGGCTCAATCTAATGCTTAAAATAAGCATAAATAAGGTATTTTTTAAGGAATGTCCTAAATATCAAGTATACGCTACCAGTGGTAAGAAGCATTTTTTGTCTATTGTCCTGAGAATTAAACTTGTTAACTATTAGCTAGTTGGTTTGTAAGAAGGAGATTATCAAGTATTTTGTGAGGTCTTGAACTCTGAAATTTAAATTCACTTGCTCAAAAATACTAGGAAATAACATATATACTTCACTAATAAATAGTCTTTATTCAAAGCCCGTTTGTAGTTATAAATGTTCTTCTGCTGTTAATTACTATTGTTCATCAAATCTTTGATCTAAATATTGGTTTTAGTCACTGATAAACTTCAGTTTATGAAGAAGCACTGGGAGAAATTTCTCAGGCTAAGTCAGGTTTCAGACAGACTGCTTAATTAGTTTGCCTAATTATACCAATGATGGTCATATTCACTTAAGGGTGAGAACAACCCAAGTTAACTCTAATTTAAGTAAGACAGAGAAGTATTCATTTTCTCTAATGGAGGATCAAGTAACAATTACCCTGGCTGTTGCTTTTTTCTGGGGTGGTAAGATCTCTGGCTGATCAGTCTTCACTTCTGTATTAATGGCCATTCCATTTTTTGAGGTGGTCATTCACACTCACAGAAATTTTGTATGAGAAGCATAGTGTTCTTGTTTGTATCCATAAACATTAAAGAGTGGCTCACTAAACACATCTAATTGGTTATAAAATTTAGGCAAATGCTCAAAATGAAATCAAATAGGCTTTGCAAATTCTCATCCCTATTGCTGCATCATTTGCAGGTTAAAAAAAAAAACAGTTGGAGCTAAGCTAAATGCCTCCTCCATGCTGGCAAGCTGTCACAGTGCTGAAATGGGACATGCAGGCTGCTTGAGAGAACAATCATCAACAGAAGGGAATTCATGCTTGCTACAAAAAAAACAGAGTCAACTGCTTATGACTGGGAGGGTCATAGGCTTTAGGGAGAAGCTACTAATATTGTATGACTAAATGGGTTTTGCTAGCCAACCTATTTCTTTGTATAGATTAGTGATGCTCATGCTTTCAGTCTGAAAACCTTCTTCATGTTAATGGGCACAAGTACTAGGAAGATTTCAAATTTGTCAGTGCTGATAAGTAGCTGTGAAGTGCTCAGCACTAAAAGAGTCATGTTTAGCTCAGGGAATACTGCAGAAGAGGAGGCAGAAAGAATGTAAGAACCAGAGGATGGGCAGGGGTGCTGTGGAATGGCAAGTTCTGGAAACAAAGTTGTCACTGCATTCATGAGCTCACAGCAACTGTTGCTATCCACCATATGGGATCCAGCAACATTTCATCATGAATAATGGCTAAAGGTCAAATAATAATAATAATAATAATAATAATAATAATAATAATTTCAAACTAGAAGAACTATTTGGCAAAGAAAAGTGGATTGGGTGAAAGGAATTTGGGGGAGAGAGAAAGAAAAGAAAAATAATGGGAGGGAATTATGATTAAAATACATTATATACATGAATAAAATTGTCAATACGAAGGACTGTCTTCATTCTAGCACATTGTCTCTGGTATAGTGTTTTCATTTTCACACAATTCTAGGGACTTTTTTCTCCTTGATTTTTTTTCTGTGATTCATTCATCATTCAGTAATGTATTGCTTAATCTCTATGAATTTTATATCTTCTGTAGTTTCTCTTGTTCTTGATTTTTAGCTTTTTTTTTCAGTTGTAGTCAGACAGAAATGAAGAAGTTATTTCACTTTCCCTTTATTTGTTGACGTTTGCTTTGTGTCCTGATATGTGATATATTTTAGAAAAGCTATCATGGGCAGCTTTGGTACAAAAATCTTTATCTATCTATTTGATCCATGACATTCTTTACCTTCCAGATTACTCTGTTTACTTTATTTCTGGATAACCTGTCCATTGGTGAAAGTAGGGTCTTCAAATCATCCACTATTTCTGTATTTGGAGTAACCTGAGACTTTAAGTTGAGTAGTATTTGTTTTATGAAATTGGGTAAATTTGTGTCTGCTTTGATAACAGTTGCAACTATGTCTTTTGATGGATTGTTCTCTTCTTGATTTGTATAAAACTACCTTCTTCATTTCATTTGACATGCTTTGGTTTGAAGTCTACTTTTTCAAATATTACATTGTGACACCTGTTGGTTACTTCTTTCTTAGGTTTGGAAGACCTATTACCATCTTTTTTCCCTACTGTGCTCTGTCTTCAGTGGCAAGTAGTGTTTTTTGTATATAGCGAAAAGGTGTCTTCTGATTTTTAATCCAGTTGCATAGTCTTTTTGTGAGAGAATTGAGATTTTTAATATTTAGAGTCATTATGCAAAGATGTGCGCTATTTCTACCATGATGTTGATTATGTATTGTTTTTGTTTTCTTTGTTATCAGTTGACTAACTGTCCTAAGCATCATTTATTTTTCCCTGTAGCTTCTTAGATATGCATCCAAAGTATTCTCTGTGTCTTGCTTAATAGTCATAAATTCCCTTATCCTTCTTTATATCAGAGAAAAATTTTGTTTCCCTTTCAAGGACACAAAAGTTTTTCCAGGTACAATAGTCTGGGATGATATATATATATATATATATATATATATATATATATATATATATATATATATATATGGTCTTTCACGACTTGAAATGCATCACGCCAAGTCACTCTGACTCTTTAAGCTTCCATTAAAAATCATTTTGTTTTGATGAACCTCCGTTTATATGTTTAAATGTGACTTTGTCATTTTCCCTTGAAGCTTTCTTGCTTGTACTTTAAGGGTTACAATTACAATATCATGGAGAGTTTTTGATGTCTTTATTTAGTGGTCTGTATATCTCTGTGACCTTGACTAGCATCTCTTCTCTAGGTTTAAGAAATATTTAACAATTCCACAGATAATAGTGCTATGCCTTTAGTCAGAAAATTTTCTACTTCATCTCTGCTGATAATTCAAATATTTGTCTTTCCTTGCAAATAAACATTTACAAAAGTTGGCCAACATCATTAAGTATCAATTTTAAAAGCCAGTAATATTTTATTATATACTAGCTACATTTGCTACAATTTTAAGAAGATTCAAGTAGGAGGTGTTGTTAAGAAAGCTGTGGAAATTGGAAGCCTCAGTAGTGCTAATTGTAATATAAATTGAGACAATGAATCAGTAAAGCTGACAAACTCTAAAATTAGTGTATATTTGTCCACAATTCTCCTAGCTATATCACCAAAATAATTTACAGCAGAGACTTTACAAGAGATGTGGAATAACAGGCCTTTATAGTTTTGTTAACAGTAAACAAAAGTTGAACAGCATAAACATCCATTATTAACACACACTATATTTCGAGAATGTTATATTTCCATCAATAAAATAGAAAATTTCTGAGGAAAACTGAAAATTTTCTTTCAAATATTGTAGTGGTGAAAATCCAGGCTTTAAATACGTTGGATTACCAATTATATGAACTTTGAGAACAGGAGAAAATAATCTATGTTAATAAACATTATAGCATTTTTAATTAATCCCATGATTTACAAGTTACATTTGAAAGGTGAACAAATCTTCCTTCTTCTAGTCTTTGCAGTGGTTATACATATATAAACAAACATGCACACACACACACACACACACACACACACACACACACACAAGCATGTGTTCAAACCCTATAGAACACCTGCCTGTTCTCTAGATAAGAGGTCACACATAGCTAACTCCAAGACCAAACTCCCTTAAATGCTGAGTCAGCCAGAATTCTTGGTAGTGATGTCAGTGACATACACCTCCTAGCGAAGCAGCAGTCAACATATCTACAAAACCTGCTCTATTTACCTTCTTCATTCCCTTCCCAGTAGTTCCTGGGAGAAATTATCTGACAAAAATCAAATTTTAGGGAGGTCAACAAGGGTGTGACCTCTAGCCTGGGGAAGAAATGAGTTCACAGGGGTTGAGTTCCTAGGCATCAGCACAGGTATGGCCTCTGACCTTTGGTGAGGGTTGGCACTCTGTGAGGTCCTGTACACATCTGGAATCTTAGGAGAATAAGGGTTTGGCTCTGACATGGGGAATAGATGAGGTGCTCCATCATCATGGAGGCCAAAGCTTATCAACCGGAGCTTGAATGAGAGCTGGTCACATTCAGCACAGCAATGAAGCAGAGAACACTGAATGCTATCTTTCTTTTTTAAATATATATATATATATATATATATATATATATATATATATATATATATATATATATATAATCTTTTGACCATGATTCATGAAGAGGTGCTACTCACAGTAATAATGGTCTTCCCACTTCAATTAGTCTAATGACAATTATCCTTCACAGGCATGCTCAGAGGCTAAAATAATATAGATAATCCCTCAAGGTGATTGTAGTTCCTGTCAAATTTACAATCCATCTAAATGATCAATTACCCATCAATCATGACCAAATATCCCTGCAACTGAGCTTCAAGCATCACCTAGTTGATCCAAAACTTACATCATCACAGTAACAGTAAGCATTGATTGAAACGCTCACTCAGTGCAGATGGACCAGAAACATACAACAAAAGACTCAACCAATGAACTAATGCTGTATGTTTAAATAGAATTGTAGAAAAAGGCAACACACAAAAACAAGAGCAGATGTCTTCTCCAAAAACCCCCGTCCTAAAGTGGTGGTCCCTGTTGAGAGCAACTTACATGAAACTCCAAATGTTACATTTTTTTCTTTGAATTATAGTTACATTCAAAGAATTCACTCATAAGATAGGAATGAACCCCTGGATGAACTAAAAGAGTATAGTATAAACTTTAGGATAAATTCTAAGAGCACACAAACAAACAGCTGAATACAGTTAGGAAGTTAATTTAGGATATGAAAATAGATTTTTATAGAGATAAACATACTGAAAAAAAAACCCACAAACTAAATTGTAAAATGTAAAAGTCTCAGTGAAAAACCTCACCAAAATGATGAATCATGTGTAGGACAGAATAACAGAGCTTGAAGACAAAGTAGAGAAATGGGATCATTCAGTTTAAGAAAAATTATATATATATATATATATATATATATATATATATATATATATATATATATATATATATATATATATATATATATATATATTATAAATGCATGAATGGAACATGCAAGATCTGTGGGACACCTGAAAAGATTCAAAGTTTGTTTATTATTATCCTCAAATGTATTTTTCTCTGTTAAACAGGTTTTGATATTGACATATTAAATTTCCAGTTGCTTAAAAATAGTTGATGAAATTCTAATTAATTTGTTAATCAAAAGCAGACATTCTTGCCTGGTTATAGTGTTTCCTTTCAAAACCTTCCTACCCAGGTCCAATCTTCCAGATAAACAAAGCAGTACATGTGTTCCTGTAGACGATTTGCAGTGGCATGATGCTCGGATGCAAACATATATTTTATCTCTCATTCCATCCATCCCTCCTTCTCTCTCTCCTCTCTCCCTCCTACCTGTGTGGCCTTGACTCTTAGGTTTCATCCTGCTTATAGTAAATGTCACTATTTACTATGATTATGATACTTTGGCTTCTTTGATTTCATTTATCTTGGTCACATTTGTACATGTTATATACTTCAATTAGTACATGTCTTACAAGCAGTATGATTCCTCCTTTTATTTTAAATATAATTGAGTTGCTTTCTTCTTTTCTTTGTAATTCTATAGCTAAATCTGTTTTTAAATTTCTCTACTTATGCTCATTCCAATTGTATATTCCTTTAAATAACTGTGAGCAGGAGAGATGGCTCAGTAGTTAAGAAGCTTGTGTGAAAAGCTTAACAATCAGGGTTCGATTCTCAGTACCCACATAAAGCTAGATGCACAAACTAGCACATGCATCTAGAGTTCATTTGCGGCAGCTGGAGGCCCTGGTGCACACCTTCTCTGTCAGTATATCTTCATATATATATATATATATATATATATATATATATATATATATATATATATATATATATATATATATATATATATATATATATATTTAGTCCATATTGAGTTACATTATTTAGTGGGCAAACAATGAGTTGTTATCCCCAGTTCCCCAATGCCCCCCCTTCCCCATCCCCAATCAGCTGGATATCCTCCTCTGTGGGTCATCTGGATCAGTCCTTGTGGCAGGGGACCATGGATAGACTAGTACTCAGCCTAGTTCTCCTGGCCCGAGTGTTTTGTTACTGAGGGGGGCCATGCCTCTGGATAATGTCCCCCACCACGGCTCTCACAGTCTTTCTATATTGTAAATTCTTTTTCATTCATTTTGCTAAAGATGTCATTTTAAAAAAGTCAGCTTATACATTTTACATTATATATATATATATATATATATATATATATATATATATATATATATATATATATATATATATATATATTTCTAATTTTAGGGTTCTTTTATGACCTCTTGAATTTCAGAACAATCTTACACATTATGAGGTTGGAATCTTCCAGTTGGATAAAGGCATAAAAAGCTAAAGTGTCTGTTTTCTTGTGGGAAGAATGTAGAACATCGGATACCTCAGGCAATACTTAAGGAACTATCCCTTATCTTCAACATAATGTGTTACTCATCTCATGTAGTATTTAGCAAAGCCCATTCTATCTGCTCTGTCCAGACGTTTTTCAAGGTCAAGATTATTACATAAGTATTCATGTTGTAGTTCTCCTTGGATTTAAATATTCTGACCTTTGACTGCAAAGATCTTCCAGGGATATGTTCCACTGGTTTCTGTCTTTGCTTTCTACTGATTTTATTATTCAATGAGAGTGAGGAGGAAGCCCCTAAAAGTTTCATAGTGGGACTTCCACTGAAAGTTTTGAGGGAACCTGACTAACACAGAAATAGACTAGACTGTATTGAGAAGTGGAAGTGGACACATTGGAAGATATAGACATGTTATCATATCCCAGAATCCCTCAGTAGATAGTGCTCCTTCATTAATGAGAGAATGTTAAGGTTATACAAATTATAACTGTGCTTTCCCCAGGTAGATTTGTATACAAATCAATAAATAATACATTATTTTATATTGAGGATATTTACTTTCATGTATTTGGAGCATCATATATGGAATTAATTTATTCAACACAATAATTCCCCTTTAAATAATGAAATAATTACATTTTGGTTCAAAGTAAAGATTAGAAGAACAAAAATAGATTTAAAATTAAGCATTAAGAGGGCTCATGATGTGATTATAAATCATGGTGACTTTTGCAAGTGAACTTTTCAGCAGAGAAAGGTTAACCTAATTATTATTCTGTTCTGGCAAGTTTATTTATTTATTTATTTTGGATCTAAAATCCAACAAAAATAATTGCTGGCCAGGATGCGGGGGAAAAAGGAACCCTGATTTGTTGCTGGTGGGATTGCAAGCTTGTTCAACCACTTTGGAAAGCACTGTGGAGACTCATCAACAGAATGGGCATAAAGCTACCAATGGACCCAGCTATCCCTCTACTAGGCATCTACCCACAAGATGTCACCTCTCAGGAGAGAGGCATTTGTGCAACTATGTTTATAGCAGCTCAATTCATAATAGCTAAGAATTGGAATCAACCAAAATGCCCTTCCATGGAGGAATGGATGACAAAACTTTGGAATATTGGCACAATGGAATTCTATTCAGCTGAAAGGAAGAATGACATAATGAGATTTAGGGAAAAATGGTCTGACTTGGAACAGATCCTACTAAGTGATCTCTTAAAAGAACAGAGAGCCAAATACAGCATATTCTCCCTCATATTCAGTCCTTACCCAGGCTAACGGTGAACTCTATGCAGACTAGTAGAAAGAAGTGAGAAGTTATGAATGAGGGGAAAGGGATGGGGGGAGGGGAATGGCTTAAACATGAGGCTAAACCAAATTAGGTTCAAAATCATAAAATCCTCACAAACACACTATAAGCTATTGAGCAAGTAGTGGGCGTTGTCTGGCAAGAGGGGCCATGAGTAGAAGGGGAGAGAGTCTAAGCCTATGAAAAACTAATCAGTCTGTCAACTCCTGATCCCAGTCACTGGTTCCTTCCCTAACTGAGCTATTGACCAAAGTTACCCATGAGGTTCCAAAAACAAGACAGGATTCTGTCAAAGCTCTTGAATGCCCTCCCCAGGCCTGAGGCAAAACCCTTTTGCTGAAGAAACCACAGAATGCCATCGATCAGCATCTAGAGACCCTTCAAGTTCTAGAATGGTATCCATCCCCCAGGTGGTAGTTAGTGTAGTGCTGGAAGGCACTGCATAAGCTGCCAGGGGAAGCTGGTCAACAACAGCTGGAGCAAACAGAGACCACTGGCATGAAACACGGTCTGCTGCCATGAATAGGCTGATAAGACTTCCTACTGGGAGAGAACAGTGAACCAAATAAAGAGCACTTGTGCAATGGAGGAGCCAAAGCCTGGGGGTTGCAATCGACAGCTTTTAAATCTGGCCAAATATTCCACTTAGTGAGCGGGAGCACTCAACTGGAACTGGGGACTTAGGGCAATATGCACGACCCCGAATGAGAGAAGCACTATGTGAGTGATTGACAGAGAGGCTACTAAAAATAGAATCTAGCTAATTCAGACATGTGTGTCTCAGTAAACCTATACTGATCTCACTCTCTGATGGAGATTCTGTTTGTATCTTTCAGAAGGCAGCGAGAGAGTTGTGGCTCATCCAACCCTACCAATGAACCACAGGCCAATAGCTGACATCCTGGCAAGAGATGAGCCACCTCAGACCCACCGTGGAGGATCCATATGGAACCCTGCAAAGAATGATGGGATGAACAAGTGACCCATAGTGACAGCCAATCAGTCAACACAGGATAAGCCAATGAGAAAGACACCAATGATTTTTGATGCAACCTAAAGCAGAATTGCAGAGACCCCCTAAGATCTCAACAATAAAACAGCCTTAATACTCACCCACCAGGGAACTGAGTGGAAGAGGGGGAAGAAAGATTGTGACAGACTTGGTGGGGGAGAATACCCAAAGTCATGGCACCCCTCAGTAACAACACACTAGGGCCAGAGGAACCTGGATGACTCCTAGGCCATCCACGGTTCCCAGCCCCAAGGACTGATCCAGACTTGATATCCAGCTGATTGGGAATGGGGAAGAGGGGCATTGGGGATATGGGGATAGTAACTCATTGTTTGCCCATTAAATAATGTAACTAATTATGGAGAATAAAAAATATAGGAGCCTTTTATGAAATCTAATTAGGAAAAGTACATGGATTTCACAGAAAGAGAGTAACATAAAAATAGACTTCACAAAATGTATACTTTAAAAAAATTGGCCCAGTGATCTAATAACAGAGGAAGATGGGGGCCTGAAATAATTCAGCATCAATGAAACTAAGAGTTAGTTTTACAAAGTTGCCTGGTTTGATCTATTTAACCTATGTGATTGTTTAATAATCTACAGTAATCTTGGGTGGGTCTCTGAGCTTGCTTGCAGAAAGGACAAAAGTATTATGATTCTAATAATTTATTCAATAAGTTACCAGTGTAATCTCAATAAGATTTTTCTTATGTTATATGAAAATTATAAAATACCCCTTTTCTTCAAGGTGATTTCATTTTTATTGGTCTTCATATTAGTAATTGGAATCTAGCTGTAAAATTTTTTGTATCACCCCTTCTCCAGAGTGAGCCCTTCCCTTCCCCCCTCCAGTGCGCATTCCAGAACTGGTCTGGATACAAGGAATCTTCCTCCTCCCTCCCCTCAACAGCTGGTGATTGTCATGACTTGCACTGGCATCCTGCTCTCTTACCTGTCCTAGACATGGGAATCCAGTTTCCTCAGCCTCATAGGTTGACTGAAGAGCAGCCACTCCCCAAAGAGCCATCAAGTCTTCTGGGCTGGATTGGAACTACTGAGGCCTCCAGCCACATGGAAAGCTAACCAATAAATTCCCCTTTTACTACAATTCGTTCTATAACTCTGTTTTACCTAGAGAACCTTGATTAATATAATACAACCTAAAAAGGCAATTTTGTATAGTGGAAGAAGCACAAAACTCATGAGACAAATTGTACACTGTTTTAGAAACCCAAAAAAACTTGAGAAGTAATATTTCAGTTTCCATAGCACAACTACCCCAATGTCATTTCTGATATTTAAATAATCTGTCAGGTAGCTAGGTTACTTGTCCAATTTGCTTTTACAAATTATGTATATTCATAGTCTTCATTTCAAAGTGTTTTGAGAATGAATTTCTTTAAAATTCATCACATACTATGAAGTATATAATTTTCCCTAAAACATTCATAGAGATGTTTTTCCTATTATTATTCTTTAAAGCTCATGTCCACATCAAAACTCCCTAATGAATTCTTTTTAAATTAGCATGTCAATCAATTCTTACGTCTTGACCATTATGCTTAGTTATTATTTATTTCAGATATTGAATATTTTTATATAAAAAGTCAAACATTGTGTTCAGAAATATTTTTGGTCGAAAGTTATTTTTTCTTTGTACCAATATTTGTCTATTTCTTTTAGAACTAAGAATTATGGTTACACTGAAGCCTAGTTGTCTGGTATAATATATAACTGTTACCAATTTCTTTAATTCTAATGCAATTTTTCAGATTTCCTGAGTTAATTTTTTCTAAAGCTTTTTCTCTTACTACACAGTATTTGCTTTAGCTTATGTTATACTACAGCATGGAATTGATATTATTCCAATAATATGAGCACATACATTATTAAAATATGAAAGAAAAGAAAGTGGATTTTGAAAATATACATGGGAAAAATCTTATTTTTGGTAAAGATATAAACTAATAGGTAGTCATTTGGCAGAAGCAATGAGAAGAGAGGAAAATGAGTGGCCAGCTCTGAGCTAGGAGGTATCATTACACAAAAGAAAAATTTTCGAAGGCCACAGCACCTAATCTATAAAGCCAAACAGAAAGTGGTAAACTGAGATTTAGAACAATAAGGACACTTAGGGCAATTTTAGAAAGCAAATAAATTCTAAAGCTGTTAAAACCATTATCATGAAGTGAATTCAGTCAGATCTTTTTTTTTTTAGATTTTTATTACTCAAAATGTAGTGTTAAGATTGACTTTGACGGACAGCTGTGGACAAGGAGAGAAGCTCACAGACAGGCTATGGGGGTAGTGCAGCAAAAATGGACAGATGATGGACAGAGATTACATCAGAAATCAACACCACTGTGGGGTCAGTACTAAGAGTTTAAATCTCCACACGAAGTCATGGACAGTGAGGTCATTTGGAATAATAAACTGGACATTTCAAATGAGTTATTTCATCATCAACATAACTATAAGGTAAGAGTTTTTCCTCTAAATACTGAGATGAGGAAATTGAAGAACAGGTAAGTGCTGAGCTGTTCAGTGAGCTGACAGAGCCCATAGGAAAGCAGAGACCATGCTGAGCTGAATGGCCAGTCCATGCATGTTTGGAATATCCACAATGACACTGAGAACAAGTTTATTTTCTCCCTGCTTCAAAACCAGTGGACTTGATTGGCTAGTAGTTAAAAAGTCGGCTTTTGGAGAAGCAAGGCTGAATGGGTTTTTCAAAACCACTGGTTGTAGACAATGAAAAGGTAGTTTGCCCTCTTCATGTCTATTTTCCTTCCAAATAGTTGCATCTAAAGAAAGCTGTTTTGTCCCATTTGCCTACTTTGCTCCTCTGTTAAAATAAAAAGAGGGGTTGATTTATGTCCCACTCCTGAACATGTAAAATTTGTACAAAAATATCTTCTATGAAAATGATTTGTAATCTGTAGACATTACCTGGGAGATGTCTTGAGATGTAAAATCCCATCCTTTGGGTTGTGGGTTTTTTTGTTTTCTCCAAATAAATCTGATCTTTAAAAAAGAAATTTAAACCTAATCAGAAGTAAGACATTACAATTTTTTTGTCTTAGGAAACTTAGTTTCATTATTTATTTCCATGTATTTCTTGACTCAATCCACTTTGGTTTGCAGAATAGAGCCTTTTGCTTTTCCCGTGAAACACATCGAGCTAATTCAAGGAATGTGTGCTAAAGAAGCAATTTGGAATGGAGATAAAGATTGTTATGGAAGATTATCTTAGAAATGTGTATTTATAATGACAATAAAATGGAAATAACCAACTGGACAAGACTAACTACCCATCATGCCCCAGCGATCATAGTTCTCTGTGTCCCCAGAGCTGGGATTATTGCTGAGTGTTCCATGCTAAGCCTTGTTCTGGGCATCTGGACTCATGTCCTCATGCTTGTGCCCTAAGCACTTTGCTGACGGAACCACTTCCTGTTGTTTGTATTTTTATACTTTACTAGAGAAGTTACGAGTTTCAGAAAAATTGAGCAATTTTTGATGGAGTTCTTTATTCTTTATCACCCTCAAAATTTCCCAAAAATATATTTTATTAGTTTAGTACATTGTTCAAATTGAACAACTAATACTGATGCATTCATTAACTAAATCCTATCCTTTTTCATCTTTATTAGCCATAATTATATACATTGTATGAGCAGATCTTGTGATGGTAGCATCATTACACTCCTCCTTATCCCCAAGCATACTGGATCAGTCCATGGGGTAGGGGGTTATGGATAGCACATGAAGCAGCCAGATCCCCTCCCCACTTTGTGTGTTATTTCTGGGGGGGGTGTTGATGTCTCTGGATATTCTCCCCCAACATGGTTCTTACACTCTTTCCACCCCCTTCTCTGCTTAGTTCCCTGAGTCATGGTGGTTGAGTTTTAAGTGTGCTTCATTGTTGAAATCTTAAATGTCTCTTGGTTTCTGCTTTGGGTTGTGTTGGAATCTCGTTGGTGTCTGTCCCATTAATTTATCCTGGATTTATTGAATCAATGTGATGATAGGTGTTTTTTTATCACATCACTCTCTCTGAGGTTTAATTTGGGGCCTACATCATAGGCCAGGGGTGATTCATCTCTTGCTGGGATGTCAGCCATCATCCTGTGCCTTGTTGGTGGAATTGAGTTGTCCATAGCTCTCTCACTGCCTTCTGTAAAATACAAACAGAATCTCCATCAGAGAGTGAGATCAATATAGGTTACATGAGACAAACATTGCTAATTTGACAAGATTCTAATGGGTGTAGCCTCTCTGTAGCTCTTTGTTAGTGGGAATTTCCCTTTGGACCCCAAGTTTTTGGTCCCCATAAGATTTTTCCCTGCATTCCCAATTCCAGTTAAAGGTTCCTTGTCATTGAGTGGATCACTTTGACAATTTGAAAGCCATTGATTACCCCCCTAGGTTTTGGTGCCACTATTGCACAAATTATCACTTCTTTGACTTGTTGATCTCTCCCATAGAGCAGTGCGTTCTGCATTCTCGTGACATCAGTCTGAATTGTATATGAGTATTCTCCGCTCTCTCCAAATATCATTGACCATTTCCCCCTGGCATCTCATATATCACCTACCAGCACTACACATGCTACCATTTGGGGGCTGGTTACCATTCTGGATCTTGCAGCTTTTGGTGTTGTGTGATGACTTTCTGTGGTTTCTTCAGCAATAGGATCTTACCTTTGGCCTGGGGTGGGTATTGAAGAGTTTTGACAGAAGCCTGTCTTGTTTTAGAGATCTCATGGGTCTCTTTGATCAACTGCTCAGTGTGGGAAGGAACCAATAACTGGGACAGAGAAGTTGCAGGTCTGATCAGTTTTTAATGAGGTTAGGCTTCCTCTCTTTTCTGTTTATGGTCATTCTAACAACATGAACTCACCTGATCTCGGAAGCTAAGCAGATTCAGGCCTGGTTAGTACTTGGATGGGAAATCCTATCTTTTAAATTAAGATTCATTACTCTTGTTGTCTAATTGCATAGACTTAAGAAAATACATGACATATATCCACCAAAACAAAATATGTACACTAGTTTGTCTAATCTTTTTTTTTTAATTTTATTTTATTTATTCATTTTTCAAGCAGAGAGAGAGAGAGAGAGAGAGAGAGAGAGAGAGAGAGAGAGAGAGAGAGAGAGAGAGAGAGAACACCAGGGCCACCAACTTGTGGGTCTGGCGTATGTGGGTACTGGGGAATTGAACCTGGGGCCTTCGGCACTGAAAGCAAGTGCCTTATCAGCTGAGCCATCTCTCCAGCCCATAGTTTGTCTAATCTTAAAATCTTCCTCTCCTCTATTACTATATCTAGGTGCAAAACTAGAAACCAGTCATCTGCTCACTGTCTCTGAAGATTTTTCCCACAGAAGAATGTCTTATAGTTATAAAAAATTCTACATGCACCCTATTTAAACTAATTCTTTTCTCTTTCTTCATTTTTTCTTCTTATTTCCTTCCTTTTTTTTTTCCTTTTAAACCCTGAGCATTGAATGCAGGGCCTTGTGCATGCTGGGCAAGCAGCATTTTACCACCGAACTGTAGCCTCAGAATCATTTTACCTTTGTGACAGACCATCAGTAACTTTTCCATTTGGCCTGGAACTTACGCTGTAGGTCATCCTGACCTATAAAATGCAAACTTCTTGCCTCACTCTAACAAGTACCTGGAATTTATGGCCTGTACTCCCAGACTTTTCATCTAGCAAAATACATTCGCATTTTCTTATGTCTTATCATGGTTAAATAGATTAACATCCCATTATGTAGATGTGTCCACGATTATCTATGAGTTCTTTTATTAAAGGACATCTTGGTTGTGTCCAATTTCTGCTACCCTAAATAATGCTGAAAGCAATACTCACAAGCAAATCCCAATGTTTTAAAGCATATTTTGTTGTTATTTTTAGGTACCATCATATCTGAAAGCAGTATTTCTTTGCTTAACTTTGATTGGTTCCTAATCTTAAGAGTAAGCTATTTTAAACAATATTTCAAACAGATTTTTAGTGTCATTTATGAAATGATGTCCTCTGACATAATGAGACAATTCAGTCAGACTCTGTTCCTGGATATTTTTCAATAAATTAGACAGAAGAATGTAGACATCAAATATATACTTGGACCAATATCTATATTACAGGAAATAACAGAACAAAAAGTCACTGGATATACATTGAGTACCAGGATGCAAGGCAAGAATTGCAAATTTATAATCTCTTTAAGCACAAATACTGTGTATAAGGAAATTAATGTAAGAAAGGAACGAATCAATGCTAATGAGTGCTTTTAAAATATTATTTATTTATTTGTGTTTGTGCATGCACGCCAGGATCTGTTGCTGCTAAAAACAAATTATAGTTTGAAAGAGGCATGAACCACTTTTTGCATCCTGATTTATAGGAGTGGCTGGGGATTTGAACCTGGGCTGACATACTTTATAAGCAAGCTTTGTTAACTGCCGAGCCATCTCCTTAGCATGCTAATAGGTGCTCTTTACAGAAAAGTATAAACTCTAGCTCAGTTTACCTTTGCTGCAAATTAACTATAGAAAAATGCAAACTCCTTGATTTAACTTGAAGAATATTAAATTGCATACTAATTGTAAATCTTCAGTTATTTTATAAATTATATAGTATATATATTTATATATATATGAGGAGAGAGAGAATGAGAGCACCAGGGCCTCCTGCCACTGCAAAGGAACTCCAGATGCATGTACCACTTTGTGCATCTGGCTTTCAAGTGAAATGCAGACTCACCCAGTCATTCAGGCTTTATAAGCAAATGCCTTCAACCACTGAGCCAGCTCTCCAGTTGCAGATTGTATTCTTTAATGGAACACATATTTTTTTCTCTTCTGCTCCTCATTTTTTTCTTGTCTTATATAATAATATAATCTATGTAATCTATTTTTGTAGAATATCAGTTTGCCAATTGGAATAAACAGAAAGAAATGAACACAATAAATAGATTTGAATAGTGACTAAGGGTTTTCTAAAATTAGTTACAAATCTCAAATAAAGTCCCTGGCAGCTCAGAGAATAACCAGCTAAAGAAAAGTAATGCCAAAACTTTATGCTGTGGTGTATCATCTTGAAATTTCACCAAACACAAAGTAAAAGCAATACCATGAAAGGAAAAAGAGGTAAGTAAAATACTTTCCCAATATTACTAAGAATAAAAATCCCAAAGGAAGGGTTTTCCTATTTCCCAGAGCCCTGATTCTGCCTCCTCTTGGGCATGAGCTCTGACACCCTCCACTGAAGTTTTAACTATTATATAATAAAATCTCTTAACTATAAATCAAATAAAAAATGCAAGAAGGTTTCTCATCTGAAAACTTGATGCAAGCAAGGGAATAGGATTGAAAAAAAATCATGTTTAAAGTAAAAGACACAGCCCTAAATGTCTAAACCAAGTTCTAAGGTATGATATAAAATGTATTGTATTATATAAGCATATGTTATTACATTGAAGGTAATATAACATGGAAATGCTTAAAATATGAGAAATTTATAGCCAATGCAGTAGTCTTAGAAACATAAATCCAGTGTATCTAGGATTGCTCTCAGGATCTTATCAGTCCTCAAAATTCCCATCTCTAAATACCTGAGTTGATATTGGGTTTCTACAAAGCTATTCTGGCATTTTCAAATATTAAATGTACAGTAATCTAGTTTATGGTATTCCTATTGTCTGTACAGGGCTATTTGTGTTATTTCAGTGAGAATCCCAAGCTCTAAGGAAAGTATTAACTTAAAATGATATCTCATGCCATGACAGAGTTGATCCTACAATTTATCTAGTGGCAGATAAAACCAGAGAAGAAAGAAAGTGAGTGTGTGTGTTCTTACTGCACATGCTTGAATCACAACACATAGATAATATGGATAGAATGTGGATCAAATTATGGTAGGTATCAATCCAAACAGTATTCATGATCACACTTAATACTTATGCCCTGAATATAGTAAATAAATATAGCTATCATAAGAATGAATTCAAATATAAGTGCCAACATCTAGTTGAAATACATTTTTTCTTTATTTGATCAATATACTTGACATAATTCTTTTTTATAGGCTCTATTCCAGGTGACACAAACTGGCCTCAAACTTCAATCCGTTTGACAGCTTCCATGGTGCTGGAATTACAGCTCAGTGTAATTTAAATTCTATTACATTCTATTCCTAATGCTAAGTTAAAAACTCATGTTGACGTATATATTTTAGGCTACAGAGTTCAGTGATATTTGTATAGAAATCCCAGGGTGCCACAGTACTGAGCCTTCATATTTAAAATAACTGCAAGTTTATGCAACTGTTGTCCTTTTTCCCTGGTCAGAGTTTATAGGAAAATCACTTTCCTACTTATATTCTATAATACTCAAGGGATT